>JAAEAF010001770.1:0-49250 GCA_011037195.1 Triatoma infestans
ATCATCAGTATGTTTTTTTGTCAAACAGTATGATAACATAGATTTGCACAGAGCTAACACTCTTAATATACGAGTATCAACTAAATTTGCTCTGTGCAAGTCTATGTTATCACACTGTGTGACAAATGCATCCTGAAGATGGGCGAACGCCCGAAAAAACCGGTCGATGACCACCAAAAGAAACAGGCTATCTCTGAATCCCAATTAACTACTCTGCAGCAGCTCCGCATTGCCCTCTAAGAAGAATGGATGCCCTTCGACAAGTGCCTATTCAAAACCTGTTTGCATCGATGCCTCGCCGTATCAGGGTCTTTAATAGTGCCCAAAGAGGCAATAAGAGATGCTAGAAAGTGAGAAAAATTTAAAAATGCATCAAAATTTTGTAAAAAAGATGTTTAACTTTTTTCTTTTGAAAAAAAAAATTAATTTTTTTCTTACATCAATCCAAATAAAAAGTTAATGTGAAAAATTAACACTACGAGCTTATTACTTAGCTAACAAATTGTATTAAAAATAGATTGTTGCAGTAAATGTTAATTACTAATTAAGTTTCTCATTTTTTTCTGGCTAAATTTGTATATATATTTCTGTACTAATAAACCACATAGTATTTGATTATTTTGTTATAACATCAACAACTAGCACAAAGCATAGTCAAGACACAAGTTCATTACGCACCTATTGGCGCAGTTCAATGGACATTCTTTAAAATAATACATGCTGAGTGTATGCGCACATATTTCTTCAGTACAGAGGAAAATTTCATCTAATTATTAAACTAAATTATATGTAATTAAAACACAAATAGGTAAAAAATAAAATTACAAAAGCTAAAAAGATGGAAATGATATCAACAAATTAGTGATTGAAAAACGCGGAAAATCAAAAAAACTATAACGGAACAAATTTATATGAATTAAACATATTTTTCGATGATATTGGAATTAATAATAATAATTATTATTATTATTATTATTTTAATGATTGGCTTTAAGTATTGCCTGTTAAAGTAACACTCAATTTGCCAGTAGAGAAGTCAAAATAAAATGGTATGAGTGATCCTATTATATTGAAAAGGATGCTCCCTCACTACAGTGTGCCATAATGGGCTTGACTAAGACAATGAAGCTGCTCAATAGGGATTTGTCACACGAAACGAGCGAATACAATCAACTATACAGCAGACAATGGCCTCATTGTACACCCCATTCATGTAACCTTGCTGCTTCTCTTAATTCGTACACACTAACATCATAACCACTTCCTCTTACCCTTTCACACTCACTCACCCTCTCTGTATCCGTATAAAACATCGCTTACCTTCTTCTACCAGATCTTTTTGTGTAATTTTCAAATTTATATTAATCCTTTTACATGTTTAAATTTTTATTGAATCTCAATTGACAAATTTTATTGTAACATATTTTTAAATCATGTATGTATGTATGAAGTTTCAATAATAATTTATTTTCCACATTAACTTAGAATAAGTTCATTCAATGCTGCCGAGAATATTACTGTGTACATAAACGTAATCGCGAAAAATCTTTCGTTTATTTAAGAATTAATCAGTTCCTTTGCTAAAGTTACTTCACCTAGTATTCTTATACCTCTTATGAATCTCAACCTGGAGAGAAACTTCCGTGTCTCGGGAATGCTTCTCCGGTTCGCTATTCCTCCATTGCTTGACCTCGCTGTTGCAAAATTGCTTGGCTATGTCAACTGATGGTTTGGGACCACAGAATGGTAGTTAGGTTCTAACCTTAGCTAACTCGCCGCCCTCTCATTGTCCGAAACACAAAGGAGCCCCAATCTGCTCCTCTGAACGAAGTCATTGATTCTTCTCCTACTTATAAGCTCCAGGCCGGCTTATTCAATGCCTTTAGAGCAGCTTGAATATTAGAAAATATCCTCCCTCTTTAACTTCTCACGGCCACTTTTCCACTAATTCAAGAAGCATTCAATGATACCGATGATCTCAGCCTAGAAAACAGAGCCCCTGAAGCTCCAAAAAGAACAGCTTCCTTTTGCCTGGAGCCATCAGAGAAACAGCAAATAATGCCATTACATTCCTCCATTAGGCCTTTGTCAGTGCCCCCTATTCTGCTAATATCGGTCTTATATCCTCTTTCGGAATCCCCGTCTCACCTGAAGTCTCATCAATTTTGGAGAGAAGAAATCATTTCGCTTGTCTTAACTTGCCCCTTATAAATACTTCCAATGCCGATGTCGGTGCTATTCTCATCGCACTCGTTATGGCCAAACAAAATATGCGTTTTACTCCCTGCAGTATCCTGACATTTCTCCCTATTTTCATTTCCGGCGTATGATTGCGTAAAGTATCCTAGTCTTGACAAATTCTCAAAAACCTAGTGTAATGTCTTCAACCCATGTCTTCTCCGAAATTCTCCTGCATGCAACTCTCTTTGCCCCCCTGAGAAATATTGATTACTAGTGGGGACCAGTAGGTTTAGGTTAGTCAATAGGTTAGGTTTCTGCTTTCCTTGTTTGGGTTGTCACGCACAGTGAGAAAGGTTTAGATCTGGTTGGGACTTCGTTCACGGATGGATATGGGCGATTGCCCGGGGACCGCTCACCCAATGTGCTTTTTCCTTTAAAGAAAAAATGAAGTTAGGAAAACGGTGTATCACCATTTATGTCAGTGTTCCCGTTTCGTATATTTGGGAGAGCCTTACATTTATGGGAAAGCCTAGAAGGGTTGGAGTTAAAGGTTATGTTAGCTGGCAGACCAGTAAACTACTGGAAGAGATTAATTAGTAGGATGAATTGGGGGGAAATGAGGGGGGGATAAAAGCCATATTAGCTTAGGTCCCATCCTGTAGGCACTTAGGGTTTAATAAAAAACTACCAGTGCTTATCCTGCACTGCCAGAAGATATTCTTTGCTTATTTATTTATTATGTTCTATATTTATTATTTATCTATTCATTCATTTTATCTTTTTAGTTTGAATAATGAACAAGAGCTCAAAATTCGAATTCATTTAAAATTTTTGATTTCTTAAAAATAGCTAGATTGAAGTATATCTAAGGAAGCATTTTTTAACTCGTCCTTGGGTAAATCTGTTGGCGACTGTTAGCCGCCATGAAGAAAAATCGCGCGTATGCATTAATCCCTATAAGGCGATTTTTTTTTTTTGTTGAAAAAGTGACATTTTATTTATTATCAGTGTGTGAAAATGAAATAGAATAAGACTGAAATGGGAATAAAAATTTCAAGCCGTATATCTCTTTCGTTAAACCCTTTTTTTTCACAAACTAATACAGAGTACTATGATCTAAATTTAGCTAGTTCCTTGTTGCTATTCGCATATCCTGTATAGTAAAGAATAAAATACGGTATCAATATGAAGAAACTAGGGGGGGGTGGGGTGTGCCGACATTCCCCTTTCTTCGGTTATAACACTGTCGACAGCTAAGTCATGCATGCTAGTAGCAAGCAAAGAGTGTCGTATCCAACATGAATATAAGATATGTGCCACACACAGTATATGAGGGGTTGCTTACTGCCAGCGGTAAGGATGACGAAATGTAAACCTACAAAAGCGCTTGTTCGTTCGTCTAGGTGGTTGGGGAATATAGTAGTTCCTTTATCCGCCAATGTCACTATTCTCAACAAAGTATGAAGGAGATTGTACGAATAAAAGAACGAAAAGAGAAGTGTATAGAGAGGTTGGAGAAGAATCACATTGATGGTAAAGGGAGTAGAAAATATATATATATATATAACTGGGTTCGCTAGTGTATTAGGATGCAGCTCCCAGCTTCTATTCTTCAACTATGGAGTGAATGACAAAAGATATGTGGGAGTATATATGTATAGTATGTACGTATATATGTGTAGAGCAGAACGTTTGTAGCGGCATAGTCCTCCCTCCACACACTCACACTTATATATGGTGTAAAATATAAGTACACTATAGTGTGCGTACCCCTTAGTCTCGCTAAATATTCAGAATGCGTACAAAAGTGGAAGGGTACTGGAAATAGCCACAAAGGCTGGCCGAGAAAGGCCGAGATTGCTCTGACCGCTCCCTATACAATCAAAAGGGGCACAAACTGCAATATAATAACAGAGGGATATGCCCGCCAATTGACAATTGTGAATCAAGGAGTCACACACAACCTGTGGATTTCTATATCTAACAATTCGCACAATATAAATCAAAGTTCACAATAGATATCAACAATAGATATTCTGTAAAAGCTAGACAATTTAGGAATAAACCAAATAGGAGCTATTGTAAAAAAAACAATACTTTATCTGACCATTACTTAAATAACACTAAATATTTAATTAAATATAAAATTTTTCTTATTCACAATTTGATAAATTTATGAAAAGGAAAGGGAATAGCTAAGTGGTTAGCGTACTGGACTCCCTCCCACACGGAGGACCCGGGTTTGAGTCCAGCTATGCTACCCTTAGATTTTTTCTTCCTAGGAGCCTCTACAGCTCACTGTCCGGTGATGGACAGTGTTATCTGTAACGAGAGAACACTGTCCAGAGGCCGGCGGTGCACTGAGGCTCCGGTGCCTATGACCTAGATGCTGTTGCGCCTTAAATTAAAAAACAAAAAAACTATGAAAAGTTATGTCTTTATTCTTCAAGAAATTGTGTATGTGGAAGATTTTAAAAGCTATGACGCTACCATAATATATTACTCAAAATGCCCATTTAAGGTGAATTTGATAACATTCACCAGAACCAGTCCAAGGAGTGTAAAGGTCGGCTGCAAACCCCGAGGCATCTATAGAGGAAATGCATTTTTAAGCGAAAGCTTGACCTTGACGGCAGATGAAATGCCCCGGATATATTTTCCCGACGACTTAGACTTGTGGCAGAATTGAAACTGGATCTTTTTGAACTAGTTAATTTAGAGAATGAATCGCCTTCTGAGATTCGTGACCTAGAACCAATTCACATGCGTTACTAAGTTAACTTTGGCTTCTTGTGTATACTAGAAGTTCGTTATTCTTGGCCAGTGCAACCTGGAGCCAGCATATGTTGCAGGGATGTTGCGCTCATTTCTCCTATTTGGTGACGTTGCCATGAATTTTTAAAAAAAAGTTAAGGCCATTGTATTGGTAATTGACAAAATTGCAGATTTGGAATACTTGTTATGTAAAATGCTCTTGGAAAGCCACTATAATGCCTGGTACTATCGAGATTATTACATGTTTAGGAGTTAAAAGAGATTAGTAGAAGACACTATTGGAAAAAGGACATATGGTGCATCAGTAGACTCTACGATAACGTCATGCCGATGAGAGTTGGCTGTGATAAGTCCTCAGCAAAACGTATCATGAAAGCTCGCCCTTATGTGTAAAAGTTTCTATTACACTAGCATTTAGACTAAGCTGAATGCAAGCAATGTTCCAGTCTTCTAGAAGAGCCATTGCCATACTTGTCGATTCAAGCATAAAATGTTGGCTACATTCAGAATATTAACCCTAGAAGGGACGACCTCCAGAAAATCTATTTAAGACTGGAAGAGTCAATTCAAGCCTCACTTGCTCGCTGGGTGTACAGGAAAAAATGGATACACTCATGTATATACCATAAAGGTTGACATATTACTTTTTGTTGTGGTGGTTGGTTCCGCAGAGCTGGAAGCATCAGAGACATTTTCCGTGGTAGCCTGCGTTCATTGTGGTTCATCGACCGGTTTTTCGGGCGTTCGCCCATCTTCAGGATACGTTTTTTAGACAGTGTGACACACCGACTTGCACAGAGCAAACTTAGTTTACACACTGACTGATTTTAACTGTATTTAAAACTTTTAGTTTTAAATACAGTTATTTAAATTTAGTTTAATTTAATTTAGTTTTAATTTAAGTTAGTTTTAAATACAGTTAAAATCAGTCAGTGGGTAAACTAAGTTTGCTCTATGCAAGTCTGTGTTGTCACACTCTCTAAAAAACGCATCCTGAAGATGGGCGAACTCCCGAAACCGGTCGATGACCACAAAATGAAGCAGGCTACCATGGAAAATGTCTCTGATATTACTTTTTGTCTGGTATTTTATCCGTCAGAGCATGCATATTCTGTTGGTCCTGACCGGTTTCGGATTATCATCCATTGTCGGAGTAAAGTTATCAAGTTTATATAAAGAGTTTACTTCAATTTAATGTTTCTGTTACCCACTACACTTGTTGACTTGTTGATTCTATGTCATACAAATCAACAAGACAAGTGTAGTGGGTAACCGGATATGGGTTAGTCAAAATTTGTACTTCTGAGGATAATTCAACAACTTTAAAGTAGCTGTAATTTTTCATTTAAATATCGGTAATAGAAACTATATCTTCTGTTAACTTTTGATAGAAAATATTTGTATATGAATTCGTTGAACTATTTAATGTCGCAAAAGCAGTAAAAATTAATAAAAAAATAAAAGAGTAATGGCTGTGCTTTCGCTTTAGCTAAAAAAAATCCAAAAAAAAATACTCAAATATAATAAACATTGTCAAATTTATTGTTAATTTTTCACTTACATAATCTGAAGCTCTCTTTTCTAATGCAGGACCTTCTCCTACCTTGATAAGAGCCTGATTCATTGATCCTTATATATCACAATCTGTCTTGTTCTTCCTCAACCCAGACACTTATATCTTAAAGGAATCTTCAACCACTTTTTTCCTTAGCTCTTCAATGGTTCTATCCAGAGCTGTATGGATAAATTTTTAGAATCTGCTCGCTTCATGTGACCTGGGAAATCGTTTGCAAAAAAGTTTATATGAGCGTTAGGAGCGTTTTTATGGGCCTCTTATAAACTGGCACAAAATTCATGAGAAATGGCGCTATTGCAACAAATATCCCTTCTTGGCATAAATTATTAGAAAACAAAACCAAATAGTATTTTTATTTATTTATTTATTCTTTTTTTTATTGCCGCCAAATCATATTACACGCCCCAGAAGTTACTTGCCCTAAGGATGCTCTTGACTTTCATCTTTGTGTAATTTTTAAAGATAGAAATATAGGTTTTACATTCGTAAAATAAAAGCAGAAATTGCTGAAGAAGAAAAAGTGGGCTTTTGTTTTAATCTTTAGGACTGAACTAAAGCAAGTTAAATTTAAAAAGTTACTTGACTTTATCCAGCTTTTCCCTAACTACTAAGTTCTAGTCAAGCGCCTCTCTCCACTTCTCTCTGCCAATCACCGACCCTAAGTCATATTCTGCCACTCCTCCGCCTGGCAAATTCTCCAAATATGCTTTGGCCGCCCTCTTCTCCACAGTCCCAAAGGCATCCAATCCAACACTTTGCTCGGTTAGTTTGATGGACTCATTCTTTTAACGTGGCCGAATCATATCAACTTCATTTTCATTTGTCTCACTCCAACATAAACGGTTATTCTCATTTCCTCCCTTAAGTTCTCATCTCTCACCCTATTCATTCTAGTTCTATGGATCGACCTTCGCCAAAAATGTATATCTACTATTCTTAATTGACTATTTAATTTTACGAAACAATCCAAGTTTCTGATGCATAATGAAGGATTCCCACAATAACTGAATAAAATAATTTTTTTTATTCTCTTTTAATAATGCAGCTTCTTTGTAGAAATCTTTGCTTACCACATGCGTCTCTGAATCATGAACTCAGTACCTCATACTAATCTATCACGGATACCACCTATTTAAACTCTTTACGTGCCTTCATTCTCTTCTCACAACCTCCAAAGTAGCTTATCACCTGCCGACTAACCTACTGGTGTTGCCGAAATTTATTGACAGGTTCCATGCATCGTGTATTATGTAAATGATTTACCTTGCATCAAAAACGTAGGGGTATTACAATAAGTAGATGACACAGCATTGGTCACTACTGGTGAGAACTCCATTGAATACAATATGCATACCGGTTGGCTAAATACAGTGCGGAAAATCATTTAATAATGAACGCGTCAAAAACACAGGAATTAGTCTTCTCACTGAAAGAAGAAAAGGCATGCACGGTGCGCTATCTAGGTATAATACTAGATACTAAATTAAATTATGATGCCTTAATTGAGGAAAAATGTGAGAAATTAAGTAGATGGTGTTATTTGATGAGACGACTGAATGACGTATTGACCCTTGAAGGACTGAAGACGGCCTATTATGCGCTATTCCATTCAGTCATGACTTATGGCATAATATTGTGGGGAAGCGCGCTACTAGCGGTGAATGTGTTTAAATATCAGAAGAAGGTAGTGAGAATAATATGCAAGGTTAGAAAGGATACAAGTTGTCGCGAACTATTTCAGCGATTAGGCTTTCTGACACTACCCTGCTGTGCCGTATTCTTAAATGTGCCATATTTGTACTAGAACATCCAAATAAGTTTAGGCTTAGAGGGGAACTACATAACATAAAGACAAGGCAAAACAACTTATTGGAGGTGTGTGCACATCGAACTTCAAAAGTCGGAAAAAGCCCACTGTATATGGCCGCTAAAATCTATAATTGTTTGCCTGAGTCTTTGCATCATGTGAGCTTATCTAGAAATAAATTTAAACATGAACTTAAGAAATATTTGCAAAAATAAAAAATTATTACTCCATAAACGAGTACCTCTGTAAATGATTGATACATTTTTTTGACATTGTTCTGGTACGTTTGGTGCTGTGTGAAAAAAGTATATCTATCTATCTATCGTATTCATTTTTAAGTTTCCTCAACATAAATTCCAAATCAACTTTATCTTCGGCAAATATGACCTAATTAATCACAAAACAAAGCAACCTTAGCTAACTTCACTACAAATTTTCGACAAAAAAAAAAATGAGTTAAGAAAAATAAAACAATAACATGATGTATAGTAAACATAAAATGAAATGATAACATAACAACAGGAAATATTCTAGTATTTATAGAAGTAGTTTACCTGTTGATTTAATCCTACATTTCCTGAGAAGGGGTGATCTGTATTGACATAAAATGTCCTCCTGCTGCTTATTTTCAATTACCAAAAGACAACAAACGCTGTTCACAGTTTCAATAGTGCAATAACTTATAAATCTAATAAGTTTTTACTTTCTCTAACTCCTAGTATTGTTAGGAAGTATTGTAATCGTGTCAAATTTTCCATATTGAGTTATTACGGGCAATATCCGTTTTGAGGTCCCCTAAGTCCAAAAAAGTGGTTTGTGAAAAAGAAAATGATCTTTGTGTGTGTATGTGTAGGTATTTGAACAGCATAGCTCAAAACAGTATAGTACAAACTTGCTATTCCGTTTACGTATCACCATGGGGTCTGACGGAAATTGAGAGAAAAATAGAACGATGCTCTAATAGAATTGGTAAGAAAATGGATCTGAAAGAAACAGAAGAAGAGTGGAAGAAGATATCGACAAACAATTGTTTTGCCAGAAGGCTATGAAGTGGAGAGTGTCAAGAAAAATTTGGAGAAATTATTTGACGTACTGGCTACCCAAAATTTAAATGAAAGATGGTGGTTAAATAAAGAGTAATTTATAGCATTTTTCGGACAAATTAAGTTCTTTTTCTACAAAATGAAACCTTATTTTTAAGTCGAATTAAAGTTTTTTATATTATACTTTTCTCCATACCACTTAACATATTTTTATTTTTTTTTTAATCTTTATTCATGCCACAATCAGCGCGACAGCGCTATAAGCAACAATTATACAAAGAACATAAATACAAAATAAGTGGAGAAGCTAACCCAATGGAAAACACTCCAAAACTACACAAAGTCATTATTGACTCTTCACTTGAGAGGAGATCACGAGGCCATTGTCTTTTAAGACGTCTAGGAGGGTTATTAGGAAGTGTTCGGGAAGACAGGTGCTGAATTAAAGGGTTTGTGTGAGTCTGTAGGTTAATATGGAATTTCCTGTAACGGGTTTGGGCGACTTGAGCAATGAACGGTATATTAAGATCAGTATGTATGGTTCGGTTGGAGACGTAAAAAGGAGCGTTTACAATGTTACGGAGGATTCTGGATTGTAGGGATTGGAGTCTTTGGAGATTTGAGCGTTTGGTTGAACTCCATAGTTCTATCCCATACGCCCAGATAGGGCTTTAAAATAGATGTATAAATTAGTCTTTTGTTGTCTAGAGAGAGTTTAGATCTGTTGTCCTTAGTCTTTTAAGTAGTCGAAAGCGTCTGTTTAGTTCTATTCTTTTAAGTCGTGTATGAGGATTCCAGGTAAGTCTTCGGTCAAATTAAAGCCCAAGATAGCGAGCAACGTTGACCACAATTTGGAAAAAAAAAACAAAGTATGGTTTGATTTAAAAAAGGCTGTAATTGAAATGAAAGAATGTTTAACTTGAAAAAGGTTTAATTTGTTAGAAAAATGCTATAAGTAATATTGAATAATATAGCCAAATTTATCAGTCGGCATTACTCAGGACACCAACTAATTAAATGTTTATATTCACATGTCCATATAAGAATGCTTAAAACATTAAATCAAAGATGGAAATTTTTTATACTAATTTTAATTAAATTTCAGTGGGAGATGGACGGAGTTTGTGCCCATAATGCCTAAATTTATTTGTGTTCATTACGCCTAAATTAGATAATTTTGTTTCAATGTTGATAAATGTTTAATTCATAATCACTTTACCTTTAAAATTTATTACAAAGTAGATAACTAGCCCATTTTAATTTAATAAAATGTATCACACGTGTATTGTTATAAGTTTGGTGTTTTGGTGAATGTCCAGCTTGTAACTATTTACTGGTGAGTACAATGTTGAGAGTATGGTAGTACATAGAGCTGTCAGCAAGGAAGGAACAAGCGTCCCTCAAACATTGCCGCCCTATCCCCATACAACAGCTCACTGTTTATGAAGCCGTCCCCGCGGGTCGAGATAACGCGCCGCTTGCCGCTTCGCCCCTCTACTATCGTTTCTTTTCATTTCCTCCTTTTCTTTCTCCGTTCCTTGGCACGCTGATAACCGTCTCTTTCTCTCTTATTCTTTCACTTATACTGTCGCAACACAACACCCTCTTACGGCCATTATTTCGCTACTACCACCAACACAACCTTCCTATTTCTAACCAAGTAGCGATCCTATTACCGCCACTATCTCTGTTACGTCTGGTCTACCCTTGTGACAATGCCGCATAAATTGGTTGTGGTGGCATGGTTTCCTACATCTCTACCGCCTCTTGGACCACTTCTTCATCCCCCAATCTATTCACAACCACCAACAGCATTGAGATAAAGCCTCTTATACTCGAGAGCTCCCTCTTCTTTAACGTGTTTTATATTATATATCTCTATTATGGGGTCGACAATAAAACCAACCTATACCCAACCCAGCCCTTTTCTGCCGGCAATTTCTTTTGTACGTTCTCATATTCAGAACGCTGATTTCTTCCCCATTTAGTACAACGGGAAAAGCTCTCATAAAGGAATACCTCTTTCTTTTGCTTCTCTTATTCGATTTTGTATTATATTTTGTGATATTAATGTTAAAAAAAAAATTATTTTAATATATGATATTTTCTAATTTTGTAACTTTATTTTAAGAACTCAATATAATATATAATTATTATTACACCTTCATTAGTAAATAACACATTAAGCAAGAAGAGAAGAATATGTAGAACAATATGTTTGAGAAAAAGAGAATCTCACATGTATACAACTTATTGAAAAGAAATTTGTAAAAAAAAAACTAGAATTATTTCTGTTACAGAAAAATTAGACTTACTATAGGACAATCAGAGTCTTTTCCAACTTAGCCAACTTAATTTTGTGTAATCGATCAATTTTGTTAAGTTATTTGCCGTAACATGTAGGTTGCTTATATAATTCAGACACTGCTATCTCATCACTGTGAAATATCCTGTGATTATTCAACAATAGTTAGATTGCTGTAGAGATTATGTTAGTCTTTAATTATTATTATTATTATTTGCTCTGCGCAATCTGTGTTATCACACTGTTTTAACAAAACATATTGATGATAGCCGAACGCCTGAAACCGGTTATAATGGGTATGATGAAGGAGAGAATAGTTTGGTTTGAATAAACAAACTAGATACGGTTGGACACTGTATAATGTAAGAAGTGACACTGGCTGCCTGGACTTTACACTAAAATGGTAGAGTATGGTAGAGTGGTAAAGGGCAAGGTAGATGACAAGTTGTGACTGGCGAATGAACTCTGTTGTATATCTATCTCCCGTTTATACAGTTTCTCCCACTCTAGTACGAGAGAGTGGTCCTGTCATTTTCGTTTCTCTTTCTCTGCTATGGATCCTCTGTTTGGATCCTATTACATCATGGGTATGATAAAGGAGAGAAAATGGTTTTGTTTAGATTAATAAACTAGATATGGCTGAACACTGTATAATGTAAAAGTGACACTGACTGGCTGGACTTTATACTAAAATGGTAGAGCATGGTTAAAGGGTAAGGTGGATGACACGTTGTGACTGGCGAGTGAAATCTGTTGTATATCTATCTCCCGTCGCTGTATTTATGCAGTTTCTCTTACTCTAGTCCGAGAAAGTGGTCCTGTCATTTTTGTCTCTCTTTCTCTGCTTTGGATGCTATTACACGGTCAATGACTACAAAGTAAAGCAGGCTATCACGGAAAATAACTCTGATGCTTTCCAGTTGTGCGCGGACCCAATCACAACCATAATATAATATATATTCAACCATTCATAATGTCAATGCAAATTAGCAAGAAAGAAACAAGAAATCCAAATGACCAACAAGAAATGAATAACATTTATTTACGAAGACTCGTTCATCATTCCAAACACAACATATAAGGGCTGCAGAGGTTGTTGATTTTTTACAAGTAATTAGCATATTCAAAGGCAAAATTCACCATATTCTTAATGGCTCATTACTACAAAACTCATTTCTACATGAGAAATGTCTCATTTTTAGACATGATTACACAATGTACAAACAGCACGGCAAGGAAGCCGGAAGGTATTGTTTATCTACAGGTATTCCTTTATAAGAGCTTTTCCGTTGTACTAAATGGGGAAGAGATCAACGGTCTGAACATGAGAACATACAAAAGAAATTGCCGGCAGAAAGGGCTGGGTTGGTTATAGGTTGGTTTTATTGTCGACCCCATCTTCTCATTGGTGATCAAGACAGTCCAGTACTAATTAAGAAGTGATGTGCTTTTGTAATCATTAAAGATCAGCCTTTTGGTCCTGCCTCATATCGGAAAATTTGATTATTTTTGAAATCACCATGGCACAAAATTTAGGATCAATTTCTTGCAGGAAAAATGACAACCATCCTGCCTGAGGCTGCTGAAGGATAATCTTTAGTGTGCCGGCAGGATCAGTAGTTAGCAGGCTCCAAACCTCTAACGCTGCCTTCGGAAGCCTCTCCCCAACAACTTGTCTATACTAACAATCGGTCCCAAAAAAAATCTACTCAAAATTAATTTGTTATTTCATAAATAAATAAAATATCAATTCCAGTTTAAAAAAATGTAAATTGTCTATTCATTTTTATAGTTATTATTTTCACTTTATGATGAAATTGTTTGCAGACAAATTGGAACTGGATGAGTGTGAATATAAGATTTACAAATGACAAGCGAAGCGCGTTATATCCCAACGCGGGCGGTTGTATAACAAGTATAAGCGGTGTTAAATTGAGCATACCATTATAATACACAATCCCACGGCCGGTTGAATCCTGTTCTAGGCGTTGGTTTGTAGTTGTAATAGGGTTGGATGTCGCCCATCTTGAACGTGCCAAGCCAAGCCCCAAGCCACCAACAGTGTAGATTGTCATCAACAGCCTGTTAAACGCTCTGTCGCTCACCTAACTTAGTTATAAGAAATGGCTAACACGTTACCAACGTTACAAACTGATTGTCTCTTCTCTAGTACACACACACACACACAATCAACAACATCCTATGGTTTCTCATTCGTCTACCAACTGTACGAAATAACTCATAACACGCCCGGACACCTTCAATATCCCATTTATCTTCCCGCTAGCTATATTTTTAACATTTTCTTGTATCTGTTACTTTAACCCTTTTTTTGTATATTTTAGATGTGTACTTTTATTTCCTCTTTTTACTAAACCAGGAAGTATTGTTATCGTGTCCAATTTTCGAAATTTATTTTTACTAGGAAAATCTTTTTCCATGTCCGCAAAGCGAAAAACATGTTTTCACCGAATGGTTTGTGTGTGTGATAACAAAATACTCAACAATTAAAAGTTGCAGGAAGCTGAAACTTGATAATCTGAACATCCATCACACCAGACAAGAAGATTACGGTCAAACTCTGTCCCGCTGAAATGCGACTTCATTGAATATTTCTTTTCAGTTTCACTGCTTTCTCGAAAATGGTTTCAAAGATTTTTCTTGAAGCTTCGCATACTGAGCATAATACCTATTCAGACCTTATCACTTTCAAACAATAATAACATTTTTTCGTGGGAACATTGAATTTTGGGGCATCTGAAGGGGGAGGGGGGCTGCATTGTTAGTTTTCCTCTAAAGTGCGGTTTCAGTTATATTTATTGAAATGTATTTGGTGTGTTGAGTTGTTGTGTGTTTTTGTAGCAGTAGTTGGTGTAGCACGAGCGGTTTAGTAAAGGGGCTTGTAAGTATATATGTTTAAGAGAGAAGTATCAGAAATAAGAAAGTAGTCACCACTGCTAACAATAAATATATTCTAATTAAATAATAACTACAAGTTATTTGCAAAGATATTATAAACTTATTAATATATTGTGGAACTGCACTGATTCTAAGATAGCGATTCCTGAAGTAATCTGCTTCGATGTCTACAACAAACTATATTCTTATTAGAAGGCAGAACGCAGACTATCCGAAAGAATGCCTACTCTTACAAAACAGTTGGCCAAGTGGCATTGTATTAATTTAACAGATTCTTGTGCCTTTGTATCTTTATAGCAATGACCTTAAATTATATTACCTGACTCTTTTCACAGCATTAAGATACATTTAAAATATTAGCAAAAATTCTATTTTTCAAACTATAAAATATTCTAAACTATTTTTCAAAACTATTATTTTCTTTCATTTCTTTCTTCCACTACATTATCTATTTATTTATTTAGTGGTTTTGCCTATTTTTGTATTAACCAGTTATTTCGTTTTTGAAGGCTTGAAAAACCAACCATATTGGCATTAATATCTAAATGTGGCTTCTAATTGCCTCCAGCTGCTAATATGTTGGTGAACAAAAAAAACAGCCTTGTCTTTTCAAATTAACATGTCCCTTTTAATCTTTCATAAGGCTTGTGTACCCTATCCTCCTTCTTCATTCTCCATCCTTACAGAGATAAGAGTATCTTGAGCGATGCAGCACTTGTTCGTAGTCTTTTAGCCATGTCATATTTGAAACAATTTTATGATTAATACCTGTGTATGTAGATTATGTTGTTTTGGTGTCTAGTATGAATGAAATGAATGCTGAACTAATGATTACCGAAAGATAATTCCTAATCCTACATATTTTTATTTTATTCGATTTGCTTTTTGCGCTCCAAGGAAATCTTACATACTCAGACATTTCGGTTAAAAACTTTCCTTCTCTTTTTACTATGTTACACATAACAAGTAAATGATTGATATCGCCATCCAGTCCAATTTGCAGTTTCTCTGCAGAACATTAAGTTCCATAAAATGCATTAATAACAACTGCTATGACGTATGTCCTAAAATTTCTTCAATAGTTACTTCCTTCCAATTCTAAAGTCCGCCTATAATAATTTTCCTTCGTTACACATATTTACGGATGAAAGCAGGATTGAAGGTCAAGGTTCGATGAGCAGTAGTAGCTTTCAGTGGAAAAGGAGAAACTCCTGAATATGTACAAAAGTTGAGGATTACGGATTATTGTAGTAACAATCTGGCGGAACTTTTGGTTAATTTGAAGGTTTTAGTATGGCTGTAAAGTCAGTCAAGTGAGAATAAACTGCCATGATTAGCATTGATGGTGAGGTGTCCTCCTGTCAGTAATGTAAAAAAATCACATTGGAATGGCTCGAAAGAAATTAGAGCTTTAATAATGGAAATCGCGAAAGATTTTTGATTAGAAAATACAGTTGGAATGAGTTAAAGCTTATGCTGAAAATCGTAGAAATGAATTAACAGATAAATATGCTAAAGAGGCCGCTCTGCTGGGTTGATGGTGTACTACTCTAAAGTATCCATTTCCTATATAACAAGGTCTGTTGGAGAAAAGAGCCTTCAAAAATTGAGAAGCAGAGCGGAGCATGGCATCCCAAGGAAATGAAAATTAAAGATATTTTCCTAGTTTAGCATCCAGAATGAGGGTAGAGTTATGTCATTCTTTTAAGATGACCATGTCATTGATTGGACAAGGCAAAAACAGAGCTTATTGGCGTCGCTTCCGCAAAGGAGAGTCCTGTAAATGTAACGGGGATTGTCCCCAAACTTGATAACATTTAATTTTTGATTGTGGTCTATTAGTAGGACAGTGAGAGTTATTAACTTTAAATATTAATTTGTAAATTGTATTACTACGATATTGATTCAAATAATGTATAGTTTTGATCTTATAATTTGTTCTGACCTTAATACTCATTTAAATTAATCACTACTTTAATGCTATTGATGGATTTTTAATTGTAATGCTCTTTTTTTACTTTCTTTTAGTTTTGATTAAGTTCAGTTTGGTTTAATTCTTGTTCTGTTTGAAATGTAATTATTTTATTTAAGTGTAAATATTGTATATATGTGTCTTTTAAGAAGTATCTGTATTCTCTAAATGTGCTGGTAGGATAAATGAAATCCTCAGTCGCAGGATTACTGTAACTAAGAAAAAAATAAATAGAAACTTTAGCTGCATGGATTTTGCAACTTTTCCAACTTCTCCAAAACGGTTCCAAAACTTTTTTTTTAAACTTTATATAAAAAACTATATTCTCTGAAATTTAAACTTTTATTTGAAACGTTGGTCCGGGAAAATTTTGGAAATTAATTTCTTGCATTTTGTATTTTTTGCCTGTATATATAAAATAAATAATTTTTACCGAATAATGGAAAACACACATTATACACAGCATGTACATAAACATATATATAGTCCTCACGCGTTGGTTTAGTGGCTAGCGCACTCGCCTTTCATGCGAGAATTCAGGGTTCGATTCCCGTTAGGGCAAAGTCGGTGTTGACCCAGCATCGTGATGAAAATTGGGAAGCTACAGTTAGTAGCGCCCTAGGTAGCAAAGGCCGGAACTAAACGGCATGGGAACTGCGGCGTGCTTACCATACGCCTCCCTATTCAAATCGCCGTCTGGCAAGCCTTGGCCCTTCCTGGGTTGTTGCGCCATAGGGATAGGGGATAAACATATATATATGTATATAAATGCAGTAGTGATATACGAATTTTTAACAACCGGTACTTTGGTACGCTTAACCTAAAATAGCCAAAAGTACGAGATAATTAAAATAATAACCTGTTTATCTAGCTAACCGTATCACATATACATTCTTGGGTAAGATAAATCGCTAAGAAAAATATCTTTTTAAATATTTATTTATTTCTTTGTTTTTTATTTTTTTAATGTCATATTAGAATTATACGTGGGCAAGGTGAAAAGTTCTCTGCCTAATAGTGAAAATAGGTTTTTTTAATTTTGAAAATGCGTTTATTTCTTAATATAGTCTCCTTTTAGTTCAATACACTTTTTCCAACGTTTCTCCAATAACTGGATTCCGTCCTGGAAGTGCAATTCTGGAAGGTCCTCAAAATATCCATTTACCGTTCCTATTACCTCTTCATTTAACTCAAACGTTTTCCAATCGCAAATTTCTTAAGGTTTGGGAATAGATGAAAGTCAGAGGGAGCCAAATCTGGTGAATAGGGAGGATATTCCAACAATTCATAGTTCAAATCCCTCAATTTTCCCACTGCCAAAGCGTCTTTGTAAGCGGGTGCATTGTCTTGGTGAAAGTGGATTTTTTCTTTTGCAAACCAGTCTTTTCTCTCTAATTAATAATCTAGTTGGTCAAGAAAATCTGCGTAGTATTGCTCATTAATTGTTTGACCCGTTGGCAGGTAGTCAATTAAACGAATCCCTTTGGAACCCCATAAAACACTAGCCATAACCTTTCCAGCCGATGCAATTGTCTTTGCTTGCTTCGATGTAGAGTCACCGGCTTCTACCCACTGCTTGGACTGTTGTTTTGATCAGGTGAAAAGTGTTGAACCAACGTTTCATCCATCGTACCAAATCGGCGCAGAAAAACGGTTGGATTCTTCTTAAAACAGCACAAAACATTGCTGAGAAACTCGATTCTTCATTTGTTTATGGTCAGCATTTAACTTGCACAAAGCTTTCTCATACTGAGTTCCTCGTGTAAAATGTGCCGTACTCTTTCTTCTGAGATGCCTACAGCCTTATCTCAGCTATATCTCATACACCTTTAATCGTCGTTCATCTAGAACCATATTGTGATCTTATCGATATTTTCTTCCGTAGTTGCAGTTGTTCATGGATTCTCTTCAATCGATGTACGACCACGTTTAAACCCGACTGCCCATTTTTTTACTATCGATAACGAAGGTGCAGACTTATACTCTTTCACCAACTTTGGATGAATTTCTGTTGGCGATAAACTATTCAAAACGAAGAATTTTATAACGGAACGGTGTTCAAGTTTATTCATTTTGTTTGAAAACACACAACACGCTTACTTTAAACAGTCGGATGAAACAAACTATTTGTATGATCAAATTAACATTTGGTATTTACTTTTGCAACAAGTGTGCCAACATAACAAAACAGTAAATTTCATTTGTAGCAGTGCCATCTATGGACTAGGCCGAAAACTTTTCACTTGGCCTAGTAATATTATAATAACAAGTCTGTAAGTCTGCATACAAGTTTTGCAAATCATAATTTAATTACTGCAAAATATAATCGGGATTAGTTTGCACTATCGTTGAACCGGATACGCACCGGCTGAATATCACCATTTTATTATAATATGTATGTACCAAGTAGTAATCTTTTATTCTGGCAAGTTTTTACGTCCTACATTACCATATCAGATGTCGTGGACGGCGGCGGATAGCGAACCTACTTTTATCTATTTCATAGTAATATATTAAAATAAAATTCAAAGCCATAAAGAGGAATCGAACCTAGCACCACGCATACAATTCAGCTTGGCAGTTCTAACCATTCAGCTAAAAGTGGCGCTTATATTATACATGATGTTTCTTATTTCTTTATTTCATTCAATGAAGCTGTTTACTATAAAAGAAAGAAAATGTTTAACTTTGTTTTAGTAACAGAAGTGATTCTCAATGGATAGAGAGTTCAAAAAAATAAAAAATAAAATAAAAACATTTCTGACACCGTTTTTATATCTTTTACATTGTAGATTATCATATTGAATTCATTCTCAGCCATGAATCATACATAATACTTCAATATTTCAACGATAAATTTTTTTTTTTTTTTTGTTACTTTATTTATGTATATTCCAGTTATCATTTTATTTAACTAATAATAAAGAATAGGTTAAAATAATAATAAAATCACGCCACCTTTCTTTAACTTTACCTTTGCAATATTGATTTTTCACACAGCCTAATATATAGTACATTTTTTTATATTTAGTAATTTTTTATTTACTGAATGCTCTTATTTAATCGTTATAATTGTCCAAAGTTGCTACTATTTAATTACTGTATAATATTATACCTCTTATCAATTATCTATCATACAATATTTTAAAAAATTATGTAAGTTTACAATTCATTGTCATGGTCTTTTCTTTTTTTTTTTTCCAATTTGATAAGACAATAAATACATTCATTTAACATTAATAAGCTCTTCAAGTTAAGGTTTTCAAGATGAACACAAAAAAACAGTAATATTAATAATAATATTTCTTTTACAATTGTCTAAAAAATTATTTCTTTATTTATTTATTTTTTTAAACAAAACCCCTATGGCGCAACAGTCTAAGAAGGCCAAGGCTTGCCAGACGATGATTTGAATAGGGGGAGGGCTTGTGGTAGCACGCCGCAATTCCCACGCGTTTAGTTCCGGCAATGTGCTATCTAGGGCGCTACTAACTGTAGATTCCCACTTTGGGTACGAAATACCCGCTTCATCTGAATGACAAGGCAAAGTCCCGGCCTTGTCAGGAGGGTGTTGCAAAACCGTAGGCTTATGGACAGGCTTGCCCGCCCAAGGTCGGGCCAGTGACCATTCTAGGCCTTTAAGTAGGAGACTCTAGCAAGGACTCTCTACATAATGGTACCACGGGAACATGAGTCAGCCCGGCAGAGCTTGCTCTGCACTCACGAGCTGAGGAAAGGTTACGTGGTGGTCGAGGTTAGCAGGGACGACATTGATTTTCACAGCATTTCTTTTAGGTGAGCGAGATTTGGTTTGGTTTGCCTTCGGGAATAGTTCCCACCTTCTCCCAATCTCTCACAAGAACATATAGCTTCCCACTTTTCATCACGATGCTGGGTCAACACCTCACGGGAATCAAACTCTGAATTCTCGCACGAAAGGCGAGTGCGCTAGACACTAGACCAACGCATGAGGACTTTAAACAAAAACAAATTTTAAATAAATGTTTGATTGTATATCATGATTATTATATCACACACATAAAAAACACACTACAAGTACAAATACTACTAAAAATGCTACACATAGTAGCCAGTTAAAACTTAATAAAGGCCCTAGGCAATCGTGATTCGGGTTACTAGCCCCTTTGTCACGCTCATTGCAATGTATTGGTGAATGAGCTTCAACTTGGACAGCCAATCTTCCTCTTAGAAGCAGCTCTCACTAAGAGCAATGAAAAATTGGAATATAAAACCGGAAATCTGGGGGCTTAAAAATGAGTATTAAAAATTATAGGATTAAAAATGATCTGACGTCATTAGATCATCTTTAAAGAGTAAACAAGTGTCAAGATCGACTTGAATGGGTTCTCCATGCTAGCCATACACTAATTTAGAAAATACAAGAATTCTAACTGTAATGGAATTGCCGTGACATATTTTGGCTTGTCTAATGCCTGTAACAATATCATAAAGCACCGCCCTATGATATATCGCAAACGGTTCAGATTCTAGCCATAGCAGAGAAAGTGATCTACCCACTAAACACCCTAGGAAACTAGAAGGAGAAGTTAGGGAAAAGTACGGGAATTGAGTAAATCGTATTTAAATGCCAGCTACTCTCAACAAGATATACAAAGACATATTCCAGTCATCGATGCTAGTCTACATTCAAGAAGCCTTCATTACTAATTCAACAGTCCTTGCAGCACCTTGTACTTATTTCCTCGTGTACCGCCTGAAGCAATGTGAGGAAGCTTCTTCGCCGAATCCAATTGCTTCGTTCTAGAACTAGCTGACTTCTTTTTGAATAATTCAGGTACCTTTTGCCGAATGAGTCTCTGGTGCCATCTTCCCAGGTCTTCTGGAAGGTTTTTTTTACCTTCCTCCTTCCTCCTCCCTCGTCTGAGTTGCCCGAATCATCTCAAATGATGCTCTTCAATACCTTTAGGAGCTGGTCTCAATACCAGATTAGGCCTAATCATTATGTTGCTAATTCTGTCCTTCTTGGACTTGCCTACTACTCTTCTCAAAACTCTCATTAATATAACCTGGAGTTGGGATAAATTTTTTTTTCTTCAAAGTCCAGGATTCGCTAAAATATGTCAGTATTGGGAGGAAGATATTTTTTGTAAATTTATGGTCTTATAATTATTTTTGGAAATCTCTTTTTTGTTCAAGAAACCCGACAGAGAATATTAACCAGCCTTTGGCCACGGCAATGTAAGGGCCGAATATGTTCGTGAATGTAGGCTTTAAGGTATGTATTTAATTAATAGTACTAACCTTTTCTAACCTGCCGCCGTTTAAATGCACTACTCTGCTCTCATTAATTCCCTTTGTACCTATCCTCATCGCTTTAGTCTTGCCCTTATTAATAACCATATTTATACCTTCTATTGTCTTGTTCAATTCTAAATCAAGCTTCCAATATCATCACTCTCTACTCGGCCACTCTACATCCTCTACTCTTTTCTCTTCTACTCTTTGTGTTTAAGTTCATCATTCATCAACCTTCCCTCCTGCTACCAATATAATCGAGCTGCTTACAAAGTACAAATAAGCTCCATATACAGACTGATAATTAAAGAAATAACACTAGCAACTGTTGATTTTATTTGAAACCCTTTATTTATTTATTTTATTTATTTTTTTTTTCAAGCGAGAGCCGCAATAAGAATTGATATTCATGTTTAGCGCAACTTTGAGAAGTTACGTTTCAAGCATACTAAAATTAGTCGCAACACTATTAAATTATAATAAACAAAAATTTTACCATAACTAATTCACTTTCACTGAAATTTCATTAAAGTTATTATTATACTAAGCAAGAAATAAGCTGTTATATGAACAATAACATCTTTACTTCGTTTATATTTTGAAGAATTAGTGATTCAAGAAGAAATGGAAAATGATAAAAACCAAGAAGGAAAGTGGATGATGTATTTTGGTGGCAAGTGAGTCGGCCATTGTAGCAGAAGAGTTAGATGGAACGCCTACTCAGCGGAATACAGAATATTTTCTACAATGAAGCGAGCAGAATGTAAAAGGCAAAAAAAAAAGGGAACTGTTTCTAGATGGAAAAAGAGGGACGTTAAATATGCTACCACAATGGATAACACAATTAGCGCTGACAACTCCCGACAGGCGGCCACTGGATCTGAACAGAAGTGGTGGATGGTGGTGAAAAATAAAATAAAATAAAAAGCAAAAGGGCTCCTGGAAAAAGGGACCAATTAGCCGGTGGATATTGGCTACAAAATGTACTCAGCCTAGTTGCACAATAGCAGCCTAATTCATGTTTCTAACTTTGTTACCTTCCTGTTTGCTTTCTCTACTCTTTCACATCTCTCGTCCATCACTTCGCACTCCCTTCTTTATCACTGGTTCTCATTCCTTCCTTTTTCTTCTTCTTCCATTGCCGCCAATTTCACTTCATGCACATTTACATTTTAATACCTCCACCCATTTCTTGTTGCTTGAATGATCCATACTTCACATCTTTTAAATTCTACCATTTCCATGAATACAGACTAATTTCTTATAAACTCATCCAAGGGTTTATCTATTTGCTACAACGTCCATAATTTCGTACATGCAAGTAAGTAATGTTGCTTGCTATTTCTTACTTGAAAAGTGGAAAAACCATAATATATATACACGTACTGAATAAGTAACCCAATTGTCGTGCATATGTTAAGCCCCCTAAGGCGTAAAAAAAAATCAACTGAATTTTCTTACAATTTTACAATCAGATAAAGTTAGCGGTTAAGATATCCAGCCTTGAATAAATTACCATACCCGCACGGCTAAACGAAATAACTTAACAAATATCTAAAAAAAAGGAAATCTATGTACATTTTTAAGCACTTCTCTACCTCTTTTCTTTATTTGCATTATAACGATATTTTTTTTAAACCAATTAATGGAACATAATCAATTAGTTATGTAAAATATTTTCTTTCTCTTACCACTGTAAGAAGGAATTGAGCAATCGTATCAAATTTTCACCGAAAATTCATAACAAATGTACATAAGTATGAAACAAATGTTTCTGTGAAAACGAATGATCTCTGTGTGTGTGTGTGCGTGTGTGTATGTGTGTGTAATAAACAAAATTGCACAAAATAAAAATAACGCAAGAAGCCCAATAAATACTACGATCAAACGAACGGAAGGTTCTGAGACGGAAGTTTCTGTAAAAAAAATCAACCAACCGGAATACGGCACTAACTGA
Organism: Triatoma infestans; assembly: GCA_011037195.1. Lineage (NCBI taxonomy): Eukaryota > Metazoa > Arthropoda > Insecta > Hemiptera > Reduviidae > Triatoma > Triatoma infestans. The sequence continues at coordinate 23,813 of JAAEAF010001770.1, forward strand.
AAAGTTATTCAATTTTTTCACGATTCTCACGAAAACGCTATTTTAGCTATTTGACTTTAGCTATTTTTTTTAAACTTCGTTAACTTTCTTTCACTTTTATTTGAAATAATTTTCTAGGAAAAATTGATTTTTAGAAGGATTTTTTGGAAGGAAGATCTGCCTCTAAAATGCTATTTGTGCAAAAGGTTTGGTACTACTTTTATATATTAAAAGTATTTGTTGTGGTGGTTGGTTCCGCAGAGCTGGAAAGCATCAGAGACATTTTCCGTGGTAGCCTGCTTCATTTTGTGTCATCGACCGGTTTCGGGCGTTCGCCCATCTTCAGGATGCGTTTTTCAGACAGTGTGACAACGCAGACTTGCACAGAGCAACTTAGTTTCACACTAACTCTTTCACTTCAAACTTTTAAGAGTTAGTGTGAAACTAAGTTGCTCTGTTGCAAGTCTGTGTTGTCACACTGTCTGAAAAACGCATCCTGAAGATGGGCGAACGCCCGAAACCGGTAGATGACCACAAAATGAAGCAGGCTACCACGGAAAATGTCTCTGATATTAAAAGTATAGTTAGAATTCCAACCTATATGGCGCAAAAGCCCATGGAAGGCCAAGGCTTGCCAGACACCGATTTGAATGGGAGGCATGTGGTAAGCACGCCGCAGTTCTCACGCCGTTTAGTTCCGCTACCTAGGGCGCTACTAACTGTAGCTTCCCACTTTTTATGACGATGCTGGGTCAACACCGACTTTGCCCTCACGGGAATCGAACCCTGAATTCTCGCACGAAAGGCGAGTGCGGTAGCCACTAGACCAACGCGTGAGGACAGATTATAGTAAGACTCCCTTAAAAATTATATTTTTTCGGGCACTACTTTCAGTGATATGTTTATATATGAACAGTAAGCTTTCCAAATTTAAACAAAATCGGTTGTATTCGAACGAATAGCGGAACACTGAAATAAGCGATTAAGTAAAGTTCCCTTTCAGATTGATGGATTAAACATACAACATACTACATTACATACTATACACTACTATAAATACATTTTATAGGATTTTTGGAGGACTAAGATGTTAGATTATCATCTATAGTGACAGTCAGATAACAGTTCTAACAATTTGTTGGGAGTTAAGGAATGTGTACTGCAATAAATAGAGGTCACTTTTGTAGAAATTTACTGTAGTGGGTATAATGGAAGTGAGAAGGAGAGAGAGAATGAATTTAGGAATGAGATTAGAAATAAACTAGATGACATGCTGAACACTGCATAATAATTAGAACACACAAACTGCAAAGACTTTACAGTTAAATAGAAGTTAGGTAGCGAGAGAATAATAAAGTAGATAGGTTGCTGACTGGATACTGTTGAAATGTTGTAAAACTGTCGTAAAACCTGTCCACTGGTCTGCAGTCACTCTATTTATATGAATCGAACTCTCCCTTCCTAGTCTGGCCTAGGTGAGGAGTAACTAATTTTTGATTCATTTAATGTCTGCTTCTTCGCTCTTAGGATTCTATGAATCTTTAAGGTTCAGATCCCATTACATTGGCAACAAGCTTGGAGATTTGATGTTGCTGATATCGTCGCATCAGCGCTGCACGCGCATCTCATTTACGCATTATCCTCTCGGCCTTGTGCGCTGAATAAGAATGGGCAAAATTCTTTAAGTTAAGAAAACTCATAAAAGAGCCGGCAATCACAGGGCTTTAATCAATTTTAAATCAACAATCTTAAATCAACACTTAAAGTGACTTAAACCAAAATCTGAAAAGTTTACAACAAGTAATGAAGCTGTATGCAACAGCTTTCAAGACCTTACTATTATCGAGTAGGCTATATAGTGGAAGAAAGAAATGAAAGAAAATAATAGTTTTGAAAAATAGTTTAGAATATTTTATAGTTTGAAAAATAGAATTTTGTTAATATTTTAAATGTACCTTGGTGCAGTGAAAAGAGTCAGGTACTGTAATTTAAGGTCATTGCTATTAGGGGAGACAAAGGCACAAGAATCCGTTAAATTAATACAATGCCACTTGGCCAACTGTTTTGTAAGAGAAGGCATTATTTCGAACAGTCTGCATTCTGCTTTCAAAGCCAGAACACTTGCTTCAGGAATCGCTCTCTTAACTTAGTGCTAGTGATAGAGATTTATTCTAGATAAACATCTGATTTATTAAGATATAGTTGTGAATATTGTAAACCATTTAAATTCGCTTAGAGGATATATTTATTTCAAAAACAGTGGTGCTCTCTTGATTATTACCTCTCTTAAAATATATATTTACAAGCCCTTTTACTAAACCGCTCGTGCTACACACTACCACTACTATACTACACATCACACCAATTACATTTCAGCTAGAACACTATTCATGAATGTTTAGGTTCTTCAACTATTGCTTTTAACAATCAACTCACTGCCAAAAGCTCATTTTAAGGCCAGGGAATTTTCATAAAACTATACAGCGATCAAATATTGTAAACATCAAAATGAGAGCGTTAAAATCGATGTCAGTCAAAGCAAAAACGTTATATGATATAAGGTTGGAAAGATTGCTTGTTAACTTACTATTTTGGCGCGCGTTTAGTATTTATTCGTGCTTGGTTTAAGCTATTTTTTATTAAAAATCTCGTCAAAGAATAGAAATATCTTTTATAAACACTGTTTTTTCAGATATTTAGTAATCCCTTTGCATTTTTGAACGTTTATGTACTCGACAACGTTTGTCTGCTTTCGAACTAAGTCGGCTATAGTTTTTTCAATTGCCAATATTCAAAAAATTTGGGTCGGACATAAGTCAAAGTAATTAACCGATCGAGTGTTTGAACAATCTATAGTTCTAATCAGCCAATATCACTCTTCAAGTGACATCCATCAGCCACCGCAACCAATTCTACGTTACCAATATCATCACCCATCGCTCAGCCTAACCGCCACTCTATACTATAACTCTTGTTACTTTATCTCCTCATAAAGTTTGTAAAAATATAAATTGCGGTGTGACTTTATCAGCTTTCTTTTCAACAACCACGCCATTTCCTGCTTTTCTAATTACAAACGAGACATTTGGTAAAAATTCCTTTAATAACATGTTGTCAATCACAAGTGTGAAATTGGAGAACAGGAAGTGATCTCAGCCAAAAAGATGCTTAGTCTGAATCGCAGAGTGCTAAAGGTGTAGAATGATATGATGCTTTGTTGCAGCGTGGGCGCGGGTTCAAATCTCAGCCTTTTATAAAATTTTATTATGCGCAGAAACATGTTTTCTAGCCTCCTTCGCTACGCATGACGCCTTCAAAGTGACGCAACATATTTAGAGTCGTTTTCCCCTCCTCATAACGACAAAACCTGGAAAGTCCTATCATTTGCAAGAGCCATGCTAAGCAAATGCTAGTGAGCCTGCTGCATGCAATAGCCTAAAAATTAGCCTACCATTAGCTCTGTTTTGCAGTAAATCAAGGCGAATAATTATTAAATATAATAATAGCCTCACTTCTAGGATGTGTGTATGCAAGCTATTACTGGCCGCAGTAAAGAGATATTTAAGATCGCAAAATGTTTTTGATCCGAACAGGACTCCTGAAGAATACTTCATCTCTTCATAATGAATGTCCTGAACACCCATGTGAAAGAAACCTAATTTCGGTTTTCCAGCCTTATTAGTAGGTACGCCTAGTTGGCCTTACACCATGAAATGACGGGTACGAAGAACACATACCTTAAATACCGGTACCCTTCTTCCATTTGGAGCCGTCCTTATATTAAAAAACATTCTTACTCAATACTCTTGTGTTCTTCACGAAGGAAACTTATTAGTATTTAGCGCATAACTTGAAAAATAATACTGACCAAACAGCAGGAATAGTTGCTGTTCATTTATTACCATAATAAAATAAATGTGCATTAATATAAACTCAATACAGTATTGTCAGACTCAAGCTCAACTATAATGTTGAGTTTATTAAGAAAAACAAGTGTTAAGATAAAACTGGTAGGTGGTAACCTTAATCTCGACCATATGAGAGTAAGTTGAACTGAAATCACAAGGAAACCGTGTTATAAAACAGAGGCTTTGGATGCTCTTAATATCGCACAGGATAGACTAAGGAAGGAAAGACAGGAGGTATAGCCACGCCTTCAAACTGAGATAGCAAGCTAAGTAGTGTTGGTTGCCCGTGTAAGATCAATTTGTTAAGAGGGAGATAGGTTTAGAGTAAGTGGGAGAGAAGAGTCTAATGTTCAACGTAACAAACAGTAGTAGGGATGGGTTAAACGACAAGAAGTAGATATGGGGAGGGGTTGTACACTTCTTACTAGGCACAACCAAGTTGAGAAGCTGTTATACAAAATTTGGAATGAACAAACTAATACACTACCCTTAAAGTTACAGCAACCCGCTTTCAACAAACTAAAAACTCCCATTAACGTCCACAAAGTAATAAGAGAGTAATTAACCATGCTAAGGGAAGTTTATGAGGAAGGAATCTACTCTTAAGTAACATAGGATGAAGGAGTAGAAACCACTTAATTGTTTTGCGTCAAAACAGTTTATAAGTGGGCGAGAAATATACTAACCCTTTACTTTATCTAAACAGGAAACAATATTCCAATCTTCGTACTGATTTAAAAAGGATAATCCAAAAGGGATATGCAATTTTCTTTTGAACATAATTGTAACTGAGTTTCCAGCAAATTTTTTTGGAAGCAAAATATGGCTGAATAAAGACCAAGAAACTCAGTATATCATGGTTACTGAGAAAGTTTAGGTACCATCTTCAGAGGATATGCTACTTTCCCAACTCTGAATCAAAATTACTATTTTTAAATAGTTCCTCTACTGTCTACTCATTCTAGTCATTAAAAGAGGCAAATCTGGTATAAACACTCACATGACTTACACTAGTAGATTGTAGATTGTTGGACTATGACCTGAAAGATCTATTGTGCCCCCGGAGCCTTCTCCAATGCACAGCCGGCCTCCAAGCAGTGTTCTCTAGCTACAGACAACACTGCCCATCACCGGACAGTGAGTTGTAGAGGCTCCTAGGAAGAGAAAATCTAAGGGCAGCATGTTGGATTCGAACCCCTGACCTCCGCGTTGCTAGTCCAGCGCGCTACCACTGAGCTAATCCTTCCTTCTCCCATGGCTTTCGCCAATTAACTAGGAACGGTGACTGTAATGTGTCTGTCCTTGTCTGTAAAGTGAAGAGTGTATGCAGTTTAAGTGTATTGTGTACTGTTCTGAAGAAGTGCATGGAGTACTGAGCCGTAGTAACTGCATGCAACAGATATCCCTTGCGGGCGTGATTTTCACTTACTGCGATTTATATTGTTATAATTAACTAATTCACTTCAAACATAAATAATTCTTATTAGACGTTTTGATGTTCAGTACGACCGCTGTATTCGATACTGTAAAATGGATGTTGAGATTCGGTCACAAAAAAAAAAACTATTTTTAAATTTTCACCAACGTTTCGGCAATATTAACTGCCTTCTTCAGGGTAAAATTTTCTTGTAAAAATTTCTTAAAAACTACAGTTTAACTTGTAATATACCATCACCAAATGTTGACTTGTGATGGCGTATGTCAACACTTGATGATGGTATATCACAAGTTAAACTGTAGTTTTTAAGAAATTCTAACAAGAAATTTTTACCCTGAACAAGGCAGTAAATTTTTTGGCGAAACGTCGGTGAAAATTTAAAAAGAGTTTTTTTTTTGTGACCGAACCTCAACATACATTTTACAAAACATTCTTACTAGGTGTTTAGTTATCTTCAATTTACATGAATAAGAGGATTTGGACTTTATAAGAGGATTTTTTTGAGGAATACATAACTCTCAAAAACAACTTAAATGAATTCTTTAAATAAAAGTTATCATAACAATCAACCCATAGGAAATAGTTGTTCCGGTTGGTTCCGCAGAGCTGGAAAGCATCAGAGAGATATTTTCCGTGATAGCATGCTTCTTTTTGTGGTCATCGACTGGTTTTGGGCGTTCGCCAATAATCAGGATGCGTTTGTCAAACAGTGTGTTAACACAGACTTTCACAGAGCAAATTCAGTCTATATTGAGTGTATAAACGAATTTGCTCTGTGCTAGTCTGTGTTATCACACTGTTTGACAAACGCATCCTGATCATTGGTGAACGCCCGAAACCAGTCGATGACCACAAAAAGAAGGAGGCTATCACGGAAAATATCTCTGATAATCCATGGAAAAGACCTTCCCATCTGTATAGTTCTGCTTGGCGCTGAATACAATTTTACTACAAGAGGGCGTTTTTTTTTTTGAGGCTTCTGTACTGCGACCATTTGTTTGATCTACTGTACCCTCTGGTGCCGAAGATGGCCTATTTCATCTACAGCACCTCCTTCAGGTTGAGCTCCCTGAGGAATCCCAAAATCCTGGAAGGTTCTAGGGTAGGTATTTCCTCCTCCCCTATCTGGTACGGCGTTACCTCCTCCCTATTTGTAACGCGCCCAGACTAATCAATATTTTTTTTAAAGGACAGCATCAGAGTCTGGGAGGAGATGTATTGGAGGTTTCCTCCATCCCACAGAATCTGCATGTGCCATAATCTTCTAGGCCAAGTTTCATCAGGGGTTCCTGAGTCTGCATGCACCGTGAAGGAATCCCGTAAGAATACGATACTGTTATGACTCAGATGTGCAGTCTTTCGAGCTCTCCTGGTTACTCTAGCTGCCCAGGCCCGACATGGTTCAGAGACGAGCTCTTTTCACACCCTTCTCCTTCCTGATTTCTTCTGTAAAGAGTGCTGGTCACGGACTCCAACCAAAAGGGCTACGGCCCAATGGATGGAGATACAGCGCCTTCTTGTTGACAGGGGGGGTCGGCAACCTCCATTCCTTCCACACCGACATGTCCGGACCCCAAATAGGTAAATTATTTTACTGCTAGGTCATTAAGCTTAACCTAGGCACTCCCATAACCACTTTTAGAATTAGATAAACATGAGAACTCGGTGCTTAATGGCCGCATGACTATCGAATAGAATAACTATATCTGATTCCGATACCCCTGTCAAGGTTCAGTCTGAACACACCTTTCAATAGCGTGAATTTCCGCCTGGAAGATTGCTAGGAACCTTACCCATGGGTTTCGAGTATATGTATAGGCCCAAACACGCCGGCTATGGTCCTTCAGAGGGTCTTCAAACCATCTGTATACACTTAGTGGCATGCTTGCTATACTAGCGAGGGCGGCGGATCCTCCGCTACACTCCCTTTTCGACTTAGCTTCGTTAGAACAAATTCCTAATAAAAGCTGTATTTCTTAGTCATACGTATTCTCTAGTAAGGATCCAGGGGAGGAGCCGACAGCAAGGAAACGTCCCGCTCCGCAAGAAGCTTAGCCCATATCCCCACACACCTCCCTAGAGATTCTGGGATCGGGCTCCCGTCACAACCGTTCCACCACTAGGTATAGCGGGGGGAGATTGAGAATGACCTCAATCACGGCCGTGGGAACGTCCTCATTGCTCCCGTCGTGCATAGGCACCCAAGGCGCTGTACTTTGTCAAGAGTCTTCTTGACCTTCTCGAACTTCGTTCGTGCGCCGTAGGTGATATAGGTCTCACCATCATGGTGTACATCCAAATAAGAATGCAGGAGGGCATCCCCAGGACTCACCCTCCTACACACCATTAGAGCGCGAGTACCCTTACTGTTAGTTAATTCAACATGCCTGTTCCATTGGAGCTTACTATCAAGAGTTACCCAAACAAGAGGGCGTTGATAATTTTAAAAAAACGTGGTGCCTAAACATGGTAGTGTAACTAACTAAACAGCAATCAAGTTTTGAGCTTTCTATGATTTTTCGTTTTTGAGATATTTTGACCCCTCACAATCACATAAAATTCATTCGAACAAAGTCTTTAAAACAAGAGTATTTCCGGTTAAAATTAAATGTTGACAATTTGTCACTCTCTTGAAGAACCAAAATGGAATATTTTAATATTTTTTTGAGAGTCCTTTTCTAAATGTAAATAAATGGTACTCCATTAATATCAAGAAAATAGGTTCAAATATTATGAAATAATCAAGTTCTGAGGTGTGAATTCATAATGAATCCCCCCCCCTCCCCGAATACATGTTAATTGCCAAGTTTGAATAAGCCAACTCTAATGACTGAGAAACTAATCATAATACTAGAAACAACCATGCCATGAAGTAGATTCCTTGTATATATATATACTGCTAATACCATGCTCACATCCTGTTAATAATTATGTCTTAATTACTTTAGTGACATCCTTACATATGTATTAAGTGATATTACTAATCACCATATTACGTTATACAGATATATCCTTATCTGAAAATGTAACTAACAAACACAACTAACAGGATTACCTTCAAGCAAATCCAATTATCAGTGAAATAGCTATTATACAAATTACCTGAAAATATAATCTTCGTAATATTGTTTGTTACAATTAAAATGAAATTTGTTAATTTATTCACATATACACGGGCAGCAGCCTCAACAAAAATTTTACTGTTAACACATATAATATAAACAACAATAAACAATTTGATTATAACAATAGATATATGATAATATAAAATATTTCTAATAAAGCATTTAAACTGATTGGACTAGAAATACGTAAATACTGACTTAAAAAAATCTGGTGTGAAACACTCACACAACTTTCTCTTACTCCTGATCTCAAAATTATAATTGGCAAATTTTATAGTTTATGTACCAAATTTAACGAAATTCGTCGAAAACTGAAAAAACTGTTCAGTAAAAGCGCACTTACTTAAATTTCTTGAAACTTGGAATTTTAGCCATCTATTATTTCTAATTAATTTCTTTGGATGGTAGATTGTATAATCAACTATGATAGCACTTAGAGAAAAAACAACCCCACCCTCTCCCTAGAAGTGCCCTTAAATGAATTTTGCAAGAGAAAGTTTTAAATAAAAGTGTTAGATCATTGCATGTTTAGTTTATATACGAAGTTTCGTCGGAGCCATTTTTGAGAAAATTGCGAAAAAGTGAATAAATCATTTAGTAAAGTGGTAAAGTAAACGCACTTCCGGTTATCCGATTTTTTTCAAACTCGGAATTTCAACAACATATTTAATTCTAATTAACATTATTTAGATGGCAGAATTGTCTAATAAACTGAAATAGCACTTTAGATGGAAACCTAACCCCACCCCTCCACCAAAAGTGCCCTTCAATCCATTTTCCCGGAGAAATGTTTCTAATAAAAGTTGTAGCTCTTTGTATGTGTGGTTGATGTTTAAAGTTTAAAGAAAATCGTCGGAGCCATTTTTGAGAAAATCGCAAAAAAGTAAAAAATCCAACTAGTAAAGTGGTACTTCCGGTTGAGGAATTTTTACAGATAACGTACAGTCAGATCCCATGGTGACCTCTAAACGGAATATCAAATTTCAACTTTCTACGATTTTTCGTTTTTGAGCTATGCTGTTCACATACATACTACTCACAGACAGACCATTTGCTAAAAACCACTTTTTTGGACTCAGGGGACCTCAAAAACGGATATTTCCGGTGAAAACTCGATATCGAAAATTTGACACGATTACAATACTTCCTCTTACTACTAAGAGTAAGAGAAAGTAATAATAAGATCTAACTGCAAAGTTTAAAGAAAATCATTGGAGTAGTTTCCGCAATAAAATTTACAAAAAAAAAAAAAAAAACATTTTCCTGCTCAGATTTCACTAAACATGTGTTCCCAGTGAAAATTCAATTCTACAAATCAGCCACGAATGCAATAAAAATACTTTCTCTTACAACAGTAAGAGTAAGTGTAAATTACAAAGAGTTAACAATATTTTATAACTTTGTGTAAAGAAAAAAAAAAAAAAAAATTAGTATTTGTATAAGATGTAAGAATAGATATTTGTTTAGTAACAAAGTTGCAATAGTATCTCTGCTTAAAGTTAAATAAGGAAAAATAAAATGAAAAAATAAAGTACTAGTAGGTATACTTCAATTATAGATTAACAAGATCAAAATGAAAGTTTCCCACTCATTACCCACTGATGGGGTTTCATGCTTTGAAAATTTTCAAGTGGGTAAATAGAAGTAGGGAAACATTTAATGTTGATTGGGGAGTTGACGGGGGGGGCCGGTTTTAATAGCTTGGTCTAAAGCGCCCAGAAATGAGAAACCAAATTGAGTTTTAAATAGCGTTCACCGAATTTATTTGTAAATCACATTATCAAAAGGTAAACTAGTGAAAAGGGAAGAAGAGTGAACAAGTATTAAATGCAGAGGTAGATCTGTTGTACATATTTTTTTTTTTTTTTTCTTTTTATTTAAATAGAAAAAAAAGAAGGAAAAAAAACTTTATTATTACAGTGCTAAAGTTAAGGTTCCTGATTAAACAAACTGTTCTGTTACATTGAAAATCTAAAGTATATTCTGGGGATCTTTCTCCAATGATCAAATAAAGAATGCAATTTGTTTTGATCAATACTTTGTGTTATCTTTCCTTTTGCTGTTGCTAAAAAGATTTGTCCTTTTGTTATTTTATCTTACTCTCTTTTAATTAAAATTTACTTTATTCCTTAAACACCATGAAAGTGAGAAATAAGAGATATTGAAGTTTATTCTTTTTAAGATTACAAAAAAAAGAAAGAAAAGAAACCAATAAATACCATTAGTTCATTTCATTAAAGTAATAATATTAACAATAATAAAAAACTATGAAAACTTCATAGTTTTATAAGTGCATGATTTACCTATGATGTGTTTATTCAACTAAACTATTAAAAGACTTCTATACCAGGATGACTGAAATAATGAGCTTAAAAAAGAGGAGGGACCAAACACTATGTTATCGAAAGCCCCAATTAGGCTTTTCTAAACATAATAATTTCCACAAAACCCAAACAATATGCCATTACATGGGATAGGTGATTCTTCTTCTGTCTCACAGACTCTACAAAAGGGATCTGATGTGTGGGCTACCTGCATTATGTAGAGATGTCTGCTATAACGTGGTGTTTTAAAGAAGGAAGAAGTAGTACCGAATTCACCCAACAGGTAGTGCAAGCTGCCTAAATAGGAGAATTACCAGGTGACTTTGAACTACGAGGGGGTACCCAAAAAAAAAAACCGGAATTATTTTTTAAAAGCTATTTATTTTCAAATTTTTTACAGAACAACCTTATCCCCTTCAAAATACTCTCCATTACAACTAATACATTTGTCCCACCGGTGCTTCCACTGTTCGAAACATTTTTTGTAGTCATCTTTAGAAATGGCTGACAGCTCCTTCTTCGTTTTTTTCTTGACCTCTTCAATGTTGTCAAATCGGTGACCTTTCATGCCCTTTTTCATGCGTGGAAATAAGAAAAAGTCGCACGGAGCCAGGTCAGGCGAGTAAGGTGCGTGGGGCAGCGGAACCATGCCATTTTTAGCCAAAAACTGTGTAACAGAGATGGCTGTGTGTGCAGGTGCATTGTCGTGGTGGAAGAACCAGTCTCCTGTTTGCCACAAATCGGGTCTTTTTTGGCGAACACTATTGCGCAATCTTTTCAAAACTTCCAATAAAATGTTTGATTGACGGTCTGACCTGGGGGGACAAACTCTGAATGGACTACGCCTTTGGCATCAAAAAAGCAAATCAGGATTGTTTTGATGTTTGACTTGACTTGACGACATTTTTTTGGTCGGGGTGAAGATGACGTCTTCCATTGGCTCGACTGTTGCTTTGTTTCTGGGTCATAACCATAGCACCATGACTCATCACCAGTAATGACCTTTGACAGAAAGTCTGGATCAGTTTCAAGCTGTTGTTTCAAAGTACGACATGTTTCAACTCGATGTTCTTTTTGATTGTCAGTCAGAACTCGAGGAACAAACTTGGCAGCAACCCTTTTCATCCCCAAATCTTCCGTTAAAATTCGCTGAACCGAGCTCCAAGATAACCCACTACTCTCTGACAGTTGATCAATTGTCTGTCGACGGTCTGTGAACACCAGCTCTCGAATTTTTTCAACATTTTCGTCGATTCGGGCAGTTGATGGACGTCCAGAACGAGGTTTGTCATCAATCGACATGTCGCCATTTTTAAACCGAGTAAACCACTCGTATACTTGAGTTTTTCCCATAGCGTCATCTTTGTAAGCTGTTTTCAACATTAAAACACTTTCAGCAGCATTTTTGCCGAGTAGAAAACAAAATTTCAGAGCTGCACGTTGTTCACTTAAACTTGCCATCATAAAAAACGAAAAAAGAACAAAACAGCGCTAGTAAAAACAATCACTGCAGATGAACAGAACAAGCCAGGCAGACAACACAGGCAGGACTGAACTGGCAAGGAATTGCGCTATGCACGTCTAGCGGCAGAAATGCGTACTACGTAAGCTCCATGCGCGGCAACGCAATTCCGGTTATTTTTGGGTACCCCCTCGTATATGGGAAAATATCTCATAAAATAATAATGAAAGATTCAGTCTTGGCTTTTTCGTTCACAAGTGGAGTACTCCTACATGTTGTTTGCCATGAACTAAATATGTTCCAGTATAAGAAGTTGGTTTTCCGCATCCCGTACCGCGCAGTGAGATGTAGTAGGCACTGTGAAATAGAGTTAAGTAGAGTTATTCTAAAATAAATTTGTAGCCATATACGAGAAAACAGGGTAATAAATGAGTCAAAATCTATGTTATATCATAACGATAAGCTTACCTCTAATCTAATAATTTGTACTGTATACGAATTAAATTTGTATCTTACTGGATTAAAGAGTGAACAAGTCTAGTAAAACAAATTTTGTCTCTCTTCTTTAGAATTCCTAAGGAAAGAAAAGAAATTACTTAATTATGGCCTACTAGGAATCGCGTAATTTTTTACGACATATTATTTTACTCCCTGGCGCCCGAAATTGAGTTCCCTTACCCTAAATAGGTCATACTGCTTAAAACAGTGCCCAGTAACAAATCCAACCACAGAGATGCCTCTGAGATACGTTCATGAAAAAAAGATATAGCAACATCTCATTAAAAGACCTGTCCGGACTCCCAATTTCAACAATGTAATGAAATTCTGAATTTACTCTCTATAGCTAACAATAATTTCATAAAACAGTAAATATTAGGTTGAAATTAACATTATTTTTTTTTTCATTTTTTTTTTTAATAAAAATTTTTATTGTACAATTTGATAATTTATAAAATACCTACGAAAAGAAAATTAGTAAAAAAAAATTCTAAACTAAATTTTTCATAGAAAAAATAGGTATAAATAATTAGCCAATCACATTGTAGAAGTGAAGATGTCAAATGTGGGTGTGGTCCACATGATAATTCTAAATTTCTGATTGGCCAAACATTCACTCACATTTTACACTTTCTCTTCTGCACTGCTGATTGGCTAATTATTTATAGCTAATTATTTCTATGAAATATCTAGTTTTGAATTTTTTTACTAATTTTAACTTCATAGGTATTTCATAAATTATCAAATTATGCAATACAAATTTGTAAAAAAAAAATGCAAAAAATCAAGTTATTTCTAACATAATATTTATTGCTTTTTAAAATTAATATGAGTTATAAAGAAAAAAACTCAGAATTTTCATTCCATTGTTGAAAAAGAAGGCAAAAGACAATTAGGCGGAAATGCTAATCCATTGAAAGCCGACCATTTTGAACTTTACCGTTTATACTAATGGGGCAAAATAAAATTTATGTTAAACATCCCAAAATATTCCTCAATAAAATTCCTAAGTTGCAGTTAAAATACTTTTCTTTGGCCTGGATGTAGCTATTCATTTTATTGTTCTTAATTTTATGTTGGTGGCGCAGTCCACAAAGTATTGAAAGAGTACTTTAAAGATAGGAATCTATGCAAGAAGTAATTCTATCAAAATCTAGTTTCTCCGAACAACATAAACAAATCTGGTACGAAACGCTCTCTTACTGGGAAATGACAAATTTTCTTCACACTTACAATTCTTATTAGTGTTTAAAACCGTCGGCATTTTTATGGTGAAAATCACAAAAAACTCAAACACCTATTCACTAAAGTCCCTTTGCCTGTCAACCGATTTTCTTCAAACTGGGAATTTTGGCATCTTATACAATTCTAATTTTTTTTTTTTGTTTAATTTAAGGCGCGTCAACATCTATGGTCATTGATGCCGGCACCTTCTCAATGCACAGCCGGCCTCGGGACAGTGTTCTCTCGCTACAGACAACACTGTCCATCACCGGACAATGAGCTGTAGAGGCTCCTAGATAAGAAAAAATCTAAGGACAGCACAGCTGGACGCAAACCCGGGTCCTCCGCGTGGGAGTCCAGTACGCTAACCACTTACCTAATCCCTTCCCTTACAATTCTAATTAATATTATTTAGTTGACAGAATTGTTTAGCACATTGTTGAACTGAAATAGCACATTAGAGGAAAACATAATCCCACCTATCCCCAATAGAACCCTTAAATGAATTTTCCTGGAGAAATGTTACAAAAAGAAGTTGCAGCTATTTGTGTGGTTGATATACCAAGTTCAAAGAAAATCGTTCGAGAAAATCGCGCAAAAACTGAAAAAAACATCATGTTTGAGCCTAAATGGAATACCATGTTCGAGCATCCTTCAACTTTTCTCGTTTTTGAGATATTCTTCTCACACACATCTACACACAGACATAAAGACCATTTTAAAATTTTGTGAATTATAATTCTGTTAACTGCAGCAAAAGAAAGCGGTGTGACAGTTTCACACAAGATTTTTATTTACATTTAGTAGTCTAGTGATAGTTCAATTTATTATCGTTAGATCGCAACACCTTATAATATAATAAATAGCTGTTGTTAATTTCTCTACTGCTGGTATGAGAAAGTGTCAAATTCAAATCAAGAAAGGATTGTGGCAAATTTTGGAAATTGAGTTGTCACCGGAAATGCATGTTTTGAGGTCCCCTAAGGATGCAAACAAGCAAAGATTCGTATAAAATGTCTCAAAAACACGAAAAATCTCAATAATCTTATCTTGGTATGACTGCACCTGATACAAAGGTTTCGGGCAAAATCCATCAACCAGACATATAACTTGACTGAATGTATTTTTCAGTTATTTGCGAATTTCTCAAAAAAAAAGCATCAAGCATGTTTTCAGGGGTAAGTGATTTTTTTTATGGGTTCTGGGGGAAAAAATACTGTTAACCTTTCTTCGAAAGTACTTCAGTAGAATGTATGGTTCTCCGCCGGTACAATATTAATATACATTAGAACTATTTGAAATTCCAAATTTGATGAAAATTGGTTAATCGTAAGTGCGCCCATTTCAGAATAGATTCTAGAATTTTTTCGAATTTTGTTAAAAACGATTATAATGATTTCCTTCAAACTTAGAAAGGTAATTGCCCAGATTGCCTATCACTTTATTTGTAACTTTTTTCGAGTAATTTGTGACTTTTATTTGAAACTATGTTGCAATGGTGTCAAATTTTCGAAACTGTGTTTTACGTGTTTAAAGTCTTCTGAGTATGGTTAAAGATGTTTTTTAGCAACTTAAAAGTTTTGAATTTGCTAAATTTTTTCTTCACGCAAACATAACAATGTTTTAAAAACAATCATTAAAGTTTGTAAGGTTCTTTCATTCTTCAATTATGAAAATATTAATAGTTAATATTTTTAAGAATAATTGTTATTTAACTATTAATACAAAAAAAAAATTATAATATCTACTAGCTAAACCCTGCTATGCTTCGCTGTGATTTTAATATTAGGGAAGTACATAAAGTATTATAGTTAACCTAGATTCAGCAAGAAAACAAATTATTCAGCATAATACCCTACTTTGCGTTGCTGTAAACTGAAAGGAAAGAAAGAAAAAATGTTTTTAACTAAAAGTCTTTTTTTATTGTAAAGCTAGTGAATGGACATTTTTTGTTTATCAGTTTTCTGCATAAACATAAAGATCAGATGGTTTACCGTCTCTGGAGCATGCGACGTATAATTGCCCATGAGAGAAGCATTCGTTTTCTAAATTCAAACCGCACACTTGCTAAGATTGTCCTTGCGCTTTATTAGTCGTAGCGAACGCACGGGGTATTGGAAATTGAAGACATTTGAATCTGTCGGAATGAGTGGTATTCCTGGAAGTAGTACGTCTTCATCCTTAGAAGATTAGTGCTTCATTGTATATTTCTTCTGTGAAATCCAAGCCATGATTATGTGTTTCTTGCATTCTGTGCAGAATATCTTCGGTCATGTAGTCTTTGTATTTCTCCCACAATTGTAGTGGTTGTGACGGGAAACATGTAGTTAAAATAATTGCAAACAGCGTACGTATTTGAAATGGATTAGAAGTAGCCGATGAGACTTCAATTGACTTATCCCAATGATTGTCTGTTTCCAGCAAATTAAGTGCCTCGCACGCACTCTGATACGTATTATATACTATTCCATCCACTGTTCGCAAACATAAATAAATGATGTTGGACCACGAACGGTAATCAGAAGCAAACGTAAATAAAAGCATTCTGCGTGGTTCTGATGAATCGTGTATATTCTTCCTAAAGCATTAGATGAAAATATTCCAGGCTGTACAACTACTGCTTTGCTTCTCTTCCTTCTTTCGAAATTCTTTCGTGTTGCGTTCCAAGTGTAATAAGTCCTAATGTCTGCATACATCAAAGTTCTTGTAAAAACATCTGTTTGACATAATTGAAAAAACGCTATTATGGTGCTCCCATACATGCAATAAACTAAAAATAAATGTAATAATAAAATAATAAAAAGTATTATTATTATATTAAACAACACCATCACTCACT
This sequence comes from Triatoma infestans, assembly GCA_011037195.1. NCBI lineage: Eukaryota > Metazoa > Arthropoda > Insecta > Hemiptera > Reduviidae > Triatoma > Triatoma infestans. Next base: position 40,610 of record JAAEAF010001770.1, read on the forward strand.
TGGCCAGCTCGGCAAACTGGTGTGAAGTACTTCGAGACTGGTGGCGGTGAGAGGTACATATAAGTAGTTGAGAAAGAGGTTCAGAGAGTTCGCCACGATCGCAATGCGTCTGCGTCTGTCTATTTCTGCCAAACTCGGGAAACGCTCGGAATTTCCCGTTTCCGTGGGCACTTCGGAATAGAGGCAGTTATAAGTAGTTGAGAAAAAGGTTCCGAGAGCGCACCACCATCGCAACGCATCTGCGACTGTCTATTTCTGCCAACAGAGCCCGCTCTAGGGGCGGGCAACCCGGACATTTGTCCGGGGCGCCATTTTGACTCTTCAGAGTTTCCCACCTTTGTGTGGGAAAAATATTTTTGTGTTAAATACTCAACTTTCACTAATCGATTTTTTTCGTTAGCTAAAAATTTACAGTGCATAGCATATTTACATTGTTTATGTCTTAAAGCTAAAAATATTTGCTTTATTATTGAAAAATTATCGCAGAATTTGTAAAGGACGATGCTTGAACTTGTCTGAAAAAGCATATATTTCTCTGAACAGAAAAGCATTAGCACGCAAACAGAGTGCTGCTTCAGCTAGTGTTTGAACATGCATAGACCTGCTTAAAAAAATATATAAACTGCTGGTAAAAAGTTTGGACCACCTAAAAATAAAAATGAATTATATTTATTTTTGTTAATTTAATGATTTGTTATGAATGAAACAAAATGCCAGCTATTCAAAAATGTTATATTTAATCTATATACAATAATATAAGCGATAACAAATTCATTACAAAGTGAAAATCTTTTCCAAAAATAAATTTCGACTAAACGGCTTTTTCATCAAAGTGACCACCACTCCGCTTAATTACTTGTCTTATAATTCTAGGCATTCTCTCAATCAATTTATTGATTGTTTCGAATTCAATATTACTCTACACACTGTACAGTATCTGCCACAGAGCATTTGGAGAATAGGGCACTTGATATGAACTTTTCCATCTAGCTCATCCCACAAAAGTTCAATTGGGTTCAAGACCGGGGATTGCGAGGGCCAAACCATATTAACACATATTTTTCATCTTCTTTTTCCTTAAGGTGTTGTCTAAATAACTTGGAAGTTGTTTAGGGTCACTGCCCTGTTGCATAATGATTTTTTCCCAATCAATCGCTGACCGCAGGATAAGACGTGATTTTCTAAAATGCTTTTATAATTTTCTTTTTTCATTATCCTGTCAATACGGATGAGATCACCTATTCCATAGCCTGCAAAACATCCCCAAACCATGACCGAGCCCTCTCTGTGCATAACGGTGGGTATTATAATTGTGGATGAAGTTTTTCTGAGCTGAAAGGTTCCTCCAACCTTTCACTGTGAAGTCTGTTTTTCAAGCCCACTCTGAACGTTTCTTCTTGTTTGCACCCTTTAATAATGGTTTCAGCGTTGCAACTCTTCGTATTAAGTTCGGTTGACGAAGTCGCCTTTGAACAGTTGAGAGAGAAATTGGCCTCGAACTTGTTTTAATAATTCCCCTCTGATTTTTGGAGCTGTGAGTCGTCTGTTTCTTTTACTTCATAAAATAATGAACTTATCCTCAGTTGTGGTTGTTGATTTTGGTCTCCCGGAGCGGTGTAAATCTTTATGATCACCATATTTTTTATAACCGTTTATAGTCCGGTGAACACCATTTTTTGAAATTTTAAGTTCAGCCGTTATTTTTCGTTCTGTTTTCCCTATTTTATGTAAAGTTCAAATGGCACTTCTGGTAGCAACACTCTGTTCTTTAACTTTCCCATTTTGTATTTATTCAAAAGAGGAAAAATCAACGTTGCAATAAGATATACTCGTAACCGTGAAGATATACTCGTAAACACAAAAAGATAAACTCGTAAACTGTGAACTCAAGGAGTGAACTAATCCCAATTAAATAAAATAGAATAAAAAGTAAGTAAATAATGATTTGTTGACAAACAATAAAAAGTCCTAATCTATAAACAGAATCAATAATTTGAAGGAAATTATTCTCTGTGAATTACTAACAAATCCAAGAGGTAAATGGTTTCTCAAATGGCAAAATGTATATTATGTTAGATTGAATGGGGGAGGGCCACTCCTCATTCCACTGCGACTTCCCTCAGGCATGACATCACTCAGCTTTGCCCTCTTAATCAGGCCTAGCAAAGCTGAAAGTGGCTTCGTCATGAAGCTCGTGGCTTCGGGATTGCTAGTCCCCAGTTGAAGAAACCTTGTCCTCGCAGGCCGGCACACACACAAAGGACGGGCGTCGGGATTTCCTTCTCGGCCCTGCAGAAACGGCATAATGCGTTGTCTGCTAGTAGTAAATGGTGTATGTGCGTATTCAGCCGCCTGCAATGCCCTGTTAGTAGACCGACTAATATCCTTATATCTCTTCGGCTACAGCTCAGTAGATCCCTGGTGAATGTAGGTAAATGTCTTAACAAAGAATTTAGCCTGCCTCTGCCCTGGATTCTTCCCTACTATCACAGATGCTGGTCTTCTATCCATTCCTTGTTAGAAGCGTGAGTGAGGCTCCTGGGCAATCACAGACGGGCTCCGGGCGTATAAAGGTATCCTTCGAGGTATATTATGTTAATAAAATATTTATTTTAAAAGGTGCCATTTAAATGGGGGGGAGGTATTATGCATAAATCATGTTACTGGAAAATTCTTATTACAATGTAACTTTAAAGAATTTTCGTAAATAACTAAATTTTTTGTTTACTGATCCCAAACTTTTGATCGTTAGTGCATATATATGAAGGGGCGGCGATTTGTCTATTTTGTCCAGGTCGACGTAACCGCTAGAGCGAGCGCTGCAACTAGCCATAGAAATGCAAAGGATTAACTTTGCAAACAAATTAAGAACAAAACCAGTTAATTAATTCAATTTGCCAAAATTTACTTTTTGGATTGAACAGACGGCAAAATCCATCCGACAGTGCGAATTTACTGAATGTTATTTTTCTTCACTTTTTCGTGATTTTCTCGAAATTGGCTGCAACGATTTTCTTTAAATGTTGAATACTATCTACACATAAATTCTTAACACTTTTATTTGCCACATTTTTCTGGGGGAACAACAGCAATATGCTTTTCTTTAAGGCACCACTAAAATAACTGATGACTGATGAAGTCTCAAAAATAAAACTTTTGAGACAAACAAATAATGCGAAAAATAAGATTCAAATAAAAGTTGTACAAGAAAAAAATTATGTTCCTAATCAAAATAATGCTCTATTGACAAAGTCTGCATTTTCCCTCATAGTCTAGATTTGACATCCCTAATTTTATTTAGTCTACTGCCGCGATTTAGGAAAAAGAAATCTGGTATAAAACAATCACCCTTCATTCCTTTATTGTATAATTCATTTGCAAATAAACGGTTAGTGGACATGTATTACAGATAAATAAAGGAGGTGAGGATTATACTATTTACCTAAATAAGATTGCATTGTATGATAGCAAGCTCTTTATCAATCCAGTAGCAATGCTTGTGACGGCAATTTGCAGGACAATTTAAGTCTCGGGATAGAACACCCATCCCAATTATTTGGAAGAATATTTTAAATCGGTATTAAATATAATAAATACATGTAACTTAATAGGAGAGAAAATAACTTAATTAATTATAGAGTCACAATTAGCCCCCTTTAACAAATAATTGAATAATTAATAAAAGACATAAAAAAAGATAGAGCTAAGGAACAAATATAAAAATTTCTTTTTTCTAACTGCTTTAAGAATGTTATTGTTGTAGATGAAGTTTATATAAAAAATGAGGACTGAATTCTTATAAAACAAACAAACCAAAAATTCAAATTTCACATTTTAGTTGAAATAAAAAAAATAGTTAAAAACGAATAAAATTAAAGTTTCTGAATTCACCGCCAGGTAACAGCACTTACCTAATCTAGAATTTGTAGTAGTTCAAATAATTGCCGCTAGAAAGCATAAGCTTCTTGATTTACAGAATTGTAGTTCCAAAATTTGCCACCCGATCACAGCGCCATCCTATGATGTAAACCATTTTTAATACTTTAACTTGCGTCTTTGGGAAGAAGGGACGGGAAGTGGTAAACGCAGTGGACCCCCCCAAAAAATCTTTGGAATTAGCGATACCTAGTGACAAACTATATAACCATGAATAAAATTGATTTCTCAGTAGGTGTTGTTATCTGGTGGCCATGTTTATAACTACAAATATACTAATTTTAATTAGTTACTTTATTAATTAGAAAACAAAAAAAAATCTGGTGTAAAACACTCACACAAGTTTCTCTTACTCCAGTTTTTAAAATTGTAATCCACAAACTTTATAGTTAGTATACCAAATTTAATAAAATTCGTCGGTGTTTTTATGGAGAAAAATCACAAAAACTGAAAAATTACTATGCAAATCATTTTTCTACATTATATTTCTTTTGTAAGCTATTAAGATAATTCTTGGCATATTATTTGCCAAGATATTTTTCTGGAATAATGCTTGATATAATATTTTCCCTCCTTTCTTTTTCATGACATCGTTCAGATTTTTTACATTTGTTTTTCAGTTAGAAGCTATAGAGGGCTGGAATATTAATATTATCGTATGTAATAACATAGATACAATGTTAAAATGAGAAATGTAAGACTATTGAAGCATAGATTCAAATAGCAATATAATGTGGTCAGATGTATTTTTGTGCTCTGTGCTTTTTTTTTTGTTTTTGTAGTGGTTTTTGACTGTTTTTTATGTTAATTTTTTTACAAGTAGTAGTCTAAGCAAAAGGTGTTATTACGGTGTAATTTTACACTTTTAGGACTTAATATTTAACGAGAAAAAATAAAAAGTTTGCTTAGTTTTTGTATGTGAAGAGAAATTAGAGACCTGTGTTTAACATGCCTGCAGATAAGGGCCTGTCTATTGGTGGAATAGGTGAAAGTAGTGGGGGAACAGATCTTGGCAGTCGTATTTTAGATCGTATTAATGCAGTTCATGAAGACGTAAGTAATCAAATATCTGCCATAAATGTTAAAAATAAAGAATTAACAGACAGTATTATGCCCTTTAAAGATGAAATAAAAACAAGTCTTATAAATATTAAAAGTGATATTAAATATATAAATAAGGAAACGATAGCTTTATGTAAAGAAAATGACTTATTGAGAAAAAAAGTATCTTATTTGCAATCTTCTCTTGATGAAACTGTTTAGAATACATCATTTAATAAAATCAGAATAATGAATATACCGTTTGAAATGAATTTAAATATTGATGACTTGATAATGCGTATTTCCCAGGTAATAAACTTTAATTTTCAGAAAAAAAAATTACAAGATTATTATCGTGTAAAACCAAAGAACGATAAGCAATTATCCCCAATACTGTTTAATTTTTTGAAAACCACTGATAAAATAGAATTTTTAAATTGTTATAGAAATTATATAAAAAATGATAGTTTAACTCCGGAGAAAATTATAAACGATGGTGAGACCAAACTTGCACCCAATACCCAAGTGTTTATATCTGAACATATGAGCCCACGTTTGTATTATCTTTTTTAAAAAATAAAAGAATTTAAAACGATGGGTAAGCTGAAGTATGTTTGGTTTAGAAATAATAGAATTTGGGTAAGAAGAGAAGAAGGTGCTCTAAATTGGCTATCAAATCTGAAGAAGACTTTAGTGCGTTTTTGGATTATACTCCTTCAACGATTTTCTCTGTAGAATCTGAATACGAAGAAGAAACGGATAAATCAGATATCTCAAAAACTAGCTCTTCAAAAAGGAAAAGAACTGGCAGAGCTCAGTATCAGTCTATTAAACTTATTTTTTAAAATAAAAAATTTCAACCTCGCCGAAAAAAAAGTGAAAAAATATGAAATTACTGGCAATCTGACTACTGGATTAGGATTCTGGAATATCAATGGAATCACCACGCTGTTCAACATGACAAACTCAGAATTCAACAAACTTTTAGAAATGGACATTTTGGGTTTCTATGAAACATGGTTAACGTCTCCTAATTTTTAATTTGCGCCGCTCACTTCTAATTACGACTGTTATTTTTGAGTTGCTCAGAAATCTGTTGGAAAAGGTAGACCTGGTGATGGACTAATGTTTTGTTTAAAAAAAGGTAAATTTTCAGCTGTTAAAAGGTTGGTTTCTACTAATAATTTTTTATGTTTATCATTAACGTATTTTAGGGTTAGTTTATTGGCCACCAAGTTCGTGTAACCATTTTTTAATAGATTCTTTTTCGTATGATTTATATAATATTTTGGCTAACTGTGAAAATTGTAATTTAATTGTAGGGGGCGACTATAACGCCAGAATTGGCAATTTAAATGTTCTTGACCGCGAAATGTTTGTAAATTATAACTTGTATGAGAGCAGATGTTCTTTAGATAAATTAATAAATAAAAGGGGTATAAAACTTGTTGAGCTAATGGAATCAAATGGCCTGTTATGTTGTAATGGTAGATCTTTTGACGATAGTCAGGGTAATTTTACATTCATAGGAGCTCAGGGGATGAGTGTTGTAGATCAAATTTGGGTGACGGCCAATTTGTTGGAGTATGTGTTAAGTTTCAAAATTGAAAATATTTCTGATATTTCTGACCACTGTCTATGTCATCTAAAATTAAATTTTAATAATAACATTATTTATGAAGGTTGCAATAGTTCACAGTACAACAATGTTTTTGTCTACGATAGATCAGAACAAGTATTGAATAAATTTAATAATATTATTGAGGCACACAGTTCATACTCACTTGATGTCAATAGTGTAAATATGTCAAGTTTATTATTATATGATTATTTTTGTTCAATAATGCAAAGAGCTATGTTTGAATCTGGTGTTTTAAAAGAAATAAAATTTAAATCAAATAATTTCATAAAAAGTAATAAATGCTGGTATAATATTGAATGTTACAAAGCTAAAAAGGAGGTTAATAATTTATATAAGAGATGTCGTAAATTGCAGTTTAAAAATATTGATTTATTGAATTTATATAAACAATCTAAAGTTTGCTATAAACAGCTAATAAAGAAAACCAAGACGCTTTATTTTAATAATTTGTACACTAATCTAAGAAATGTTAAAAATCCATCTCAATTTTGGTCTGCTGTTAAATATTTTGAAAATAAAAATTACCCTAAATGTCCCATATCTCTAATAGAGTGGAAACAATTTTATCAAAATATTCTTCCTCCGAAACATAATAATGAACTGACATTTTTTACTTTTTTTCACCCAGAATTAGACGCCGAAATTAGATTAGAGGAACTAATAGAGAGTATAAATAATAGTAAACATGGCAAAGCCACTGGGTTTGACCTCATTCCAAACGAATGTTTTAAAAAATTAAATTCATTTTGGACTAATTTCTTTTTGAATCTTTTTAATAATGTATGGAATAGCGAAGACTTGCCCAAAGCTTGGTCTTTAATAAAATTAAAACTCATACATAAAAAGGGCGATTCCAGAGATCCATATAATTACAGAGGCATAGCCATGTTTAATTGCATCACAAAACTTTTCACTTACATTATTTATAATAGATTAACTAAATGGGTAGAGTCAAAAGGTTTAATTCCTGAGGAACAAATGGGTTTTAGGAAAGGGAGAGGGTGTAGGGACAACATATTTACTCTGTCATCTTCAATTAACATTTTTTTAAGGCTAAAGAAGAGAAAAGTATTTGCCACGTTTATAGACTTTAGAAGAGCATTTGACTCTATTTCACATTGTAAATTGTGGTATAAACTTTATGAATCAGGAATAAGTGGTAAATGTTTACGTTTTATAATGAATCTCTATGGATCGGCCTCTATAAAAATATCAGATAACGTTAATGTGTCAGAAGAGATACCCGTCACGGAGGGGGTTCTCCAGGGGGAAATCCTCAGCCCACTCATCTTCTCCCTATACATAGCCGGTATAATTCAGTTCTTTGATCAGTTCAATTTTAAGGGGATTAATTTGGGCTCTGAGAAAGATTTACAATTTTTAATGTATGCTGACGATATTGTAATGTTATCCTACTCTGCTATCGACGCACAATTGAAACTTAACTGTTTGTCAAAATACTGTGACTCAAACTATTTAACGGTAAATACGGACAAAACTAAAATAGTTGTTTTTCAGAAGGGTGGAGTGTTTGGGAAATCCATAAAGTTCACGTATAATGACTCTCCGGTTGAAATTTGTAATGTATTTAATTACTTAGGAGTTCCTTTCTCTTCTTCTGGCAAATTCAGGCAGGCAAGTCTATCTTTTCTAGCTAAAAGTTCTGTCGCCAATCAAAAAGTGATAAAAATGTTGGGCGCATTCAGGTCAAACTCCTGGGGAATCAAGATTAAATTGTTTGATTCACTATCTGAGAGTGTACTGTTGTATATGGTAGAAATTTGGGGCATTCAGTACTCTAATATTGTCGAGAAGGGTCAATTGAATTTTTTTAAAGTATTATTAAAGTTGCCAATCAATACTCCAGACAGTTATATTAGAGTTGAGGTAGGTCGTGTCCATCTAATATGTAAAATATTTAAGAGAATGTTGAGTTGGTGGGTGGTATTATTACAAATGTCAGATGATATGCTGCCTAAACAGTCGTATAATATGTTATTGAAATTTATAGATTGTAAAAAT